>JAMXBD010002496.1:0-190626 GCA_024138025.1 Combretum micranthum | reverse complement strand
ATGGACAGGGAAAACCTACCCATCTTTGCTTCGTTGTTGATGTCATGAACTTTGCAAAGGGACATATGCTTTCAATTTGTCTCATTAAGGAAACGTAGCCAGATTTAGAGATCCTTTTGGCTTAGTTGTGAGTCAAACTAAGTTTTAGTGATACCACAGTTGTTGTTAAGCAAGAGATCTTGCATTTATTGGTCTTCTGTTATAGGATTGGGTATTTCTTCCACTTCTACCTATGTTGACAGAAATTTCGGGCCCGTTTGAGAGAACTCAACGATCTTTTGGTTATAAATTACCTAGGAAGAATTTTGAACAAAAGAACTCCCTTCTTATTTCTTTAGACAAGACTTAAATACAAAGCCCAAATGATTACACAATAACCGCCATATATGACAAAAAATAACCGCCCATCCCAGCAGCCTACACCTGCTATAAAAACCACAGACCACACACATACAACACACATGCACTTACACCTATCAACCTGCAATAACATCAGAAAATAACAAGGCACACTACACACATAACAGATTACACCTACAAGAACACTAAGGCCATATTAGATATTTATATTCTTCTTCTTTTTTCGCGAGTAACTCGCTGGAAAGGAGTAATTGTAACATCTTCTCACTTGGAGACCTACCTGTGAAATCCCTGGAAGTCATCCTTACTTCCTCTAAGTTGACAAAAGACACTTGTTAAGCCTCTTTGGCAAGCTTTGTTCACAGATTAGCCATTGGATGAATAAGGTACGTTCTTATGTTGGAAGAGTGCAATTGATTAAGAGTTAACTCTTTTCATTACAAATCCATTGATACTCTATGTTTGTGCTCCTAAAAGCATCTTAAAGGACCTAATTACGAAGTGTAAGCGCGTTTTGTGGAATGGAAATGATGGAAATAGGTCTAAAACAAAGGCGGCTTGGGAAGATGTTGATGGGCTGAAGAAGAAAATTGGGTTAGAGATCCTTGACCTATCCTTTTAAATCAATTTGGCCACCTGAAGAACGTGTGAAACATTTTTTGTTTCTTGATGTTGAAAACTCTTTGTGGCATAGGTGGGTGCATTATGGAATTCTAAGGTAAAACTTTCCGGAATCAAAATTAGAGTGGAGCATCTAGGTCATGGTGCAAATTTCTTCAAGCAAGGCCATTAGCAAGTAATTTGTCCAAGTGGGAAGTGGGGAATGTGAATAATATATCACATTGGTATGGGAAAAAGCATCCTAGTGGCCCATTTGTTGATTAGATTGGTGAACAAGCCATTTGTAGCAACCAAACTGTGGTTACTTTTGTAATAATGGAGAGGAAACTCACATTCGTCTCTCCTTTAGATGTAGTAGTTGTGAATGAAGTATGGAAAGACAATCTAAAAGTACATTCAAGATTTAAACAATGTTTCTTACCATGCCTCAATTTTTTTTTGAGTTTTTAACCTATGGATCTTGTCTACAGCCGTTGGAAGAAGGCTAGCTATTGTGATCTATTATATATGGAAACAAAAGAATGTGCATTTACTTAGACTAAGTTCTCAATCCTTTGATCTAGTCGCTAGATGCAGTTTACATTTTTTTTTTTTTTTAAGCCATGAGATAGATTGCTCACGTATTTGTATGCCAAGATACTATCCATGCACCTTTGTTTTGCTGTATTGGACAATTTCTTAGAACTCTTGTCAATTTCTGTCTCGTTTTTGTACTATAGGTAGTGCCAAAATTTTGTTTTCCTGGTGTATCGATCAATTTCTTAGTCTTCTGTTGCGTTTCTATCGCGTTTTGCACAATCGATTGTATGCATATTTTGTAATTTTGTCTTTATTAATGAAAAGTAAAAATTTAATGTTATCCAAAAAACTGTATTGTATGAGCTCGTTTGAGGATTTGAACAGATGTAAAAAAGAAACCAAAAGACTTCTTAAAGTAAAAAAAGACGAAACAAACAGATTATAAGGCAACATTGAGCTGCTAATTAATTTGGTCATGCCCAGTTCATGGTTTGTGCTGATTCCATAGTGAGTGTTGTGCAGAATTGAAGATAACCTGACGAGGGAGAAAATAGAAATGATAAAACGTTTTCAATTTTAATTTAATTGTATTAGTAACTTCGTTAGAATTGCAAAACAAATGAATTTTAGCATGTTTGCATAACTTTCCTGCTACCATTGTCAGTTGTATGGCTAAATGCGTAAATCTTTCTTCTACCAACAGGCTGAAATGGTGGTAACTTTTGCAAGGAGACACTTCTCAAGAACATCCCAGCCACCAGCTGCACAAGTCATTAGGTTGACTAATAATGTAGCTTGTTTGGATAAACCCAAAAAGAAGGATCCAAAACCTTAAAAACTGCTGTCTCTGCCCCCGTTCCCAGCACAGCCTCTGCCTACTTCTTCAAAAAGCAACTCTTCATGTGTCACTTCTGTCAGCTGGGCGAAGTACTACTTCCATGGCGTCCGGAACTCAATAATTCAATTGCCTTTTAATAAGGGTCTTGTCAGTCTCTCATTACTTTCTTGTGCTCTTAATTGAGAGAAGACAATCTCTAAATTAATATACATCCAAAATCTCCCTAAAATCTGTCAAAAATTACTCCAGGACTAAGATGTAAGATACACGAGTAAAAAGTGCTAAATGTATAGAGAAATAGTGTTTTCTTTATTGTGATCTGATGTTAAACTTGGCATGTCTATTTTAATTTTATTTCAGGTCCAGATGCAATGCCCGGTGTGGACTGCTCCAGAAAGGTACAGGCAACTGCTGTTGGATTATTAGTTAGGCTGTAATTGTTGTCAACTGACATAAAAAACAATGGCCAGATTCTGTTTTCTTCCCATGTCGGTATGTGCAATATTCGGGTTTTGTTTGAAAATATTTGAATTTTGATACCATATGTAGCTCTCATGTGGGTTTAAGTTTCCAACAATTGCACAATTCATTTACAGATGCAGCCCAATGAGGTCATGGAAGTAGGGGCAAGAGTTCATATAACTGTTTCAGTAGCTGAGACAAGGATTTCCAGGCAATATATGACACAATACCAACAGGTACACCGTTTCCCAACGTTGATGAGATAGAGTACTTGCAGAGGGTTGTTATGTATAAGGCAATATAGTTCAGTTTTCTTCACAAAGCTTATTCCATAATAACTCTTTAGTAGGTTTCAATACACTACATATGAGGAGAAACATAAATATTTATTTTTATTCAAAATCTGGGAACTTATACTTATTTGATGATAAACATAAATCTCAAAATTCTAACCAAAACAAACACTTGTCAACTATTTCAACAAGATGATGTCTATTGTCTAACCCTATTTGAACTAACTTAGATTCTCTCAAATAAATCTCTCACAAATTTTTCAATACTGCTACTTATGTTGGTGCATAAGTATCTCTCATACCCAGATTGTTGTTGAACTTCACGAAGCTTGAATGTGTCAACCAATTGGTTAATATTTTAGCTACTTGTTGTGTTGTTAGTAGATAAGGTATGCATATGGTTTCATCTTCAAGATTTTCTTTGTTGAAGCGTTGATGATGGGAATCATATTGTCCATTCTTGCATTTTGAAGATTTTGTGAAATATTTATCTGTCGATTCATTTTGTATTATTATTTTTAATATTAGTTAATTAGTTATTTTAATATTGTTAGTTTTTATTTTTTCAGTTAGGTTCTTTTAATAGGTTAACATAATATTCTTATTTATTTATTTTTGTATAACACTTGTTTTCCTAGGATGTTAGGGTCTAATATAAATAGTTCATTATTCTCACAAGAACAATGGATGCCTTTTTTATTAGTAAGTAAGAATCTTTGAGAGTTCCTCTTTGAAATCCTCTTGTCTTAAATCTTTCAGATTGTGGTAACAAAATCAAACTCAAATCTTATCAATTCCAACACAGAAATTGGGGTGATTTAAAATTTCGCTTTAAATAATTGTGGCAAGTTTTTCTTATCAATTAGATTAAACAAGCTCTTTGTTTTATATGACCAGCGACATCATAAACTTATTAATTGTATTGAATAAAAAACCCAATTCAAATTAGTTTAGTTGTGACGCCTTTGAATTTTTAATTATTTTAATTTGTTCTTGTTTTTTCCTTTTTTTATTCATAAGCTTATCAATTTTAAACAAACTTTTTGTTTTTGATTATTTTACTTTAGATATCTTTAATTAATTATTTGATCTTTAAAATGACCAATTTCAATACATAAGTAGACTATCTAAAGTTAACAATATTGCCTATGCTAATTCTACTTATAATGGTCTGTTCAATTGAACTTTTCGAACCATAAAAGCATGGCATGTGTTCTAAATAATTTTCATAAAGTTGAAAAGGCACATTAGATGTACACCCGACTTGAACTAGTACAATTTGAAAAGTTCGGCAATGTTGTTGAAAATTTCACTTTTTATCTTCTTCTTCCACCATTATCCTTTTTTGTTTTTTTTAATGCCAACCTAGCCTTAAGCCTCACAAATATGTTAAATATTAGACTTAACAAATATGTTAAAATCATTTTTTTTTTCCTTAATTACAATTATGAACATCAAATTCAGTGCTGCAACTCTCAAAATGGAGTCGACACTCCGACTTAAAGAATCTAATTAGATGGGGATAATTATATTTTCAAAATTTAGGGAGGGCATTGAAAAATCAATAAAAAATTTAGATACCAAAAAACCTCCTTTGGTATTTATACTTGTAGTGAATTAGAGCAAGAAAAGTCTAAATAAATATTTAAAGTACTACTTAAATCTTGTGTGCTTAATTGAAAATTCACCTAAAATTCAAGCTCCGGCTAGTATTAATTAATTAATCAGTCTAGTTGCCTTTTTCACACCCTCTTCATAGTAAAATAAAACAGGATTGAAAAATCAACTTGTTCACTAGATTAAATAAATAAGACCGTAAATAAATTTTATTACATAAAAATGAAATAAAACTGTAATAAATTTTTTTTTTTATTAAATAATGATATTTAAAAAAAAAACTTCCAGCATTAAATTGGTATTCATAGGTTTAAATAAAAAATTATTATCATATTTTGTCTAATAAGGAATCATTGTGAAATTACTATTTAGTAAACTAAATAAGACTAATAAAATTATAATTATAGCAAAATGAACGGGTAATTAATCTAGAATGATCCAAGAGTCGAGGCTCTCCAAGCGAAAGCGCGGTGTCATGTCCTGTGGCAGTTTTGGTTACAATCTACCGCCTAAAAAAGTTGCATACAAATAAGACCAACAGGAAAGCACCCCGAAGCTAAAATGACCCATATCTTCTTTGGGTGAAATGTCAGATTATAAGCTGACCCTTATCTACCATTTACAAATCTCTAAGAAGCTGATAATGGGATAGGCTTAACTGCACTTTGAATTCGACGAAATGCCACTCTGACTCTTTCTTTGAGACCTTCATTTTCGCTCTCGACATCACCGCTCTGCTTGTCCAGATGTGCCACATTCCCATCAACATTTATAACAAGTTTCCCATTCTCACCAAACTTCACATCACCAAAAAGAGCAACCAGGAGAGCGTGAATAATCTTCTCTGCCTTTCTACCATTCTCTTCTTCTACCTTGACAGATTCAGATTCAACTACAACCTTTGGAATCTCACGACTGATGTTTAAAACCAGAGCTACAATAGAGTCTGCAACCATGTCACTTATGGGATCCGCTGTCCAATGCAATGAAATATGTTTTTCTGACTCCTGTTTCACTGTAACCCGATCATGGACACGTAATACCGGAACACCAGACTCCTCATCCGATGAAGCCTCCACGCTTTCATATATCTGCTTCAGCCGGTGGTTTATCACACCAAAAGCACCAGTATAAGGAATGGTAATTCTCTGAGTGATGTTTGCAGTGGACAGTTGAGAGAAAACATGGAGATCTTCTGGTGCCATAATCTGGTAAGTGAAGCCTTTCTTAAGAAGCAAACCACTCACAGTTTCACCAACTTCCGGAGTCTTTTCAGCAAGCCTTCCAATAGTTTTTGCCATTTTCTCAGAATTAAAATACATTTCAACAGACTGACAATTCTTTGGGGTAATAATTTTGGTATTGTGATCAGCAAACAGTGAGGTGAGTTTCTGCTTAAGCCTTCCCATTTCATTTGCTTCTCCATGCACAAGGACTATGTTAGGAGGCATGAGCTCATTCAAGAATGTACTTGTCTGTGCAAAATCAGCATGGGCAGAGAAGGAAATGTAATGAACTTGCATGTTAAGAGGAGCAGAGAGACCATTCATCAAAGTAACTTCTTTTGGTTCATTGATGATGGTTTTAGCCAATGTCCCTTCCACAACATAACCAGGAATCACACAAGCATTTTTCTTGTCTGAACACCACATATCAAATAATTGTCTAGACAAGCCACTTTGAAGTCCACTGGGACTTGCCATAACTACTGATGGACCCACATCATTAAAATTTTCGATGCTCTTAAGAGGTGAAATATGCTTGAAATCAAAGGGATTTGAGGTTGCAAACTGACTTCTTATCCTATCATTCATGGAATTAATGTAGGTCTGATAAACTGCCATACACTTTTTTGCCAGCGGAGAAGCATAGTATATAGGAATATTGTGGAGCTCAGGGTGGTTTGACCAGTACTCATCAAGTATCAAGAGAAGCTCCTGGGCACGGCCAAGAGCAAATGCAGGTATTAGGACTCTTCCCCCTTGTGATATAATGGAGTGAATCACATCCGTGAAGCGCTTTTCTCGGATATGTCTAGGTTGATGAAGCTGCACACCATAAGTAGACTCAATAATACAGATATCAGGAGAGAATTGGGGTAACTCAGCAGCTCGTAGATGCCTGTCTTCTTCACGAGAGTAGTCACCAGTGTATAGTACACGAACACCAGCTATGTCAACCATGAACATTGCAGCACCAAGCACATGGCCAGCGGTATAGCACCAAAACCTGATTCCATTCACTTCAACAGTTTGATGAAAATCAATTACCTAAGTTAAACATGAACTGTCAGAACAAATAGCCAATCATATCTGGTTTGCATCCAATATACAAACGTATTTGCAAGTTTGTCAGGTAATTATAGCCAAAAGAGGTATATATTATCAAATTCCGTGGCTTCCTCATGCATTTAATATGGAGCGATGAATGTTTCTAAAAGCTCTACATTCTGGAGAAATCAGTGACAATATACAGGTCCACAGCATCCCTCAAGCAACCTGTGAATTTATTGGCAAGATGCCAGTTTGAGCCAGGAAAAATATTATGTGATGCAAAAATTTCACACTGTAGTTCCGCAAGACTCGTTTCTATTTGTGTGGAGTGTTTTACAAACTCCAATAGCAAGACATCAGTTTAAGCCTTTAAAACAGTTACATCCCTCGAGCCAGAAAAATATCATGTGATGCAAAAATGTTATTACAAAGCACAGTACCGTTCATTTCTTTTGAGCAAAGAGCATTTTACTAATTTTAAAATTCCCGGAACACTAACAGGCTCATTGATCGCCTCTATTCTCCTAACATTATTCTGCTCCCATCCCTCAGCAATACAAAAAAAATTTAAGGATACTTACATTGATTAATATTATTATTAACTAAGCTGATCATTTTTTTTGGGGTAAATAAGTTAATAAATATGAAACAGCAAAACAGAAAACAGAGATGACTTTAACAGCCTTTAACATGCAGCATACTCATATAATTCTTGGTTGGTTCAATTTACTTGGACAATTTTTAAAGTTTTGGAAAAATAATAATTCAGGAGAATTCTCAAATTGCAGCATCCACTAAGACTATTTTATAAAGACCTCATAATTTTTCTGGAAATGATTTCTCTTGTCCAATGCCAGTTGAAAAGAAATCGTAAAATCAGCATTACTAGTGATGACAAGTAAATATATATATATATATATTTATAATTTAAATAGATTACAAAAAAAGACAACTTGTGTTTTTGCCTTTTTGCAAACTCATAACTTGTGTTCTAATGCAAACACTAGGTATGCATGTCAGCAGCCACCCAAGTCGGGGTGACAAATACCTGCTCAACCAAGTAGGATTTAGATGGGCATTGAAGATCATAGTATAGAATACAAGTATAGTTTTTCTAGAACCTATGGGTATAAAGTCTTCATACCTATACCCACCCTGAAACATATACTCTATTACATGAAGTATACATGTTTTAGGATACCCTCGAATATCCAAGTTCTAGGCTACCTATACCTACTAAAACTATACTTTATTAAAAAATCATAAAATAATATACATAAATAAGAGATAAATTATAATAATCTATTTTTCATTTTATGATCACATTTGTTTAAAATTATCATTTGTAAGTTACCTTCCAGAAATTTTTATTTAGAAAAGCTCGTATATATTATTATGAAAGTACTTGTGATTTTTATTTTAAAAGAACTCGATTATATGTACTTGAACTTCGATTGTATGCTTTAAAAGTCTTATATAGAAATGTTATTTATGTTTTGAGGCTAATCAATACAGAACTATTTCCAAAATTTTTTATCATAGAATTTGCTAAATATTTTACAATTTTATTAAAATCACATCATCAAGTTCTACAGTGTTTGTCACAGATTTCATCCTTAACATATAAACAAATTTTGCATATCGAAGAACTTGTGATATTAAAAAATTAATTTTTAAATTTCTTTCAATAGGTTATTTGTAATGAATATATGAAAATAGGTAATTTTACATATTACATAAACTGTACATATTATAAAAACTTGAAATTCAAAAAAAGAAATTGTGTGCTTTGGTCTCCTTAACCCTTACCCAGTTTTGACAAAAAATTTATAGATTTTATACGGTACCCTGTATGTTGTGAGCTTTATAAGGTACAAGGCTGACATAAGGTGCTAAAAAGATAGGTTTTTGATACAAAACCTAGTACCCTATACCTTACAAAGTAGGGTACGTATACCCTAGAGCCACACACTAGTGGCTGGCCACCACTAAAGGAAGCAAAAGGAAAGAATTTAGCGGCAAGTGAAAGGAACAGTAATTTTGCTTTTTAGATATTAAAGGGATGAAAAAAGAGATCTAAATTGTAAAATATTTTTTATATATCACACATATCAAACCTTTAAATCGAATTAACAAAGATATAACATAACGCAGCTGGGATGAAAGCCACAAAATGTAGAGGCACATCCATGTACACAATCCCTTGCAGATTACTCCAATATGGAGTGAGAACCCATGGAGTGATGAAAAAACTTTCTATCTCTTGCAAAATGATTTGGTAACCAAATGAAGAAATAAAGGAGAAGCTAAACAATGTTACACCAATCAGCCACCCCAATTTTTATGATGCTGGCTGTTATTTCTTATTTGGTAAGCAATTGGCCATTGAAAATTCATCATCATATAGCTTTAGCATCTAAATGTTTTTTTTTTAACAAAAATGGTTCAATTACTGCTTATAAGTTCAGTGGACAGAAGCCATATGCGACTCCATCAAACTCAATTTTTTTTTTTGGGGGTTAATTCAAAAATTTTATTTAACCAAGGAAAGGATACACAACCTCACTGTGTGGGATAGGGCAAAGCCCAATATTTGCAAGCCTTAAAACTAGGACAAACCCACGAAGCTGATTACAATCAAGCAACACATACAAAAACAAGATAACCCTAGGAACTATTTAGTCAGAATGCATTAGTATCTTTAGTCAGAGTGAGATTACCCATTCCTCTTGCTCAAATCCTCAGTCGGTGCACATATTCTAATTCCTAAAGCAAACCACACTAAAGTAAACACACAGATTGAGAGATGATTACAATTGCCAATTAACTAAACTTAAATTTACAATTATCGTAGAAAAGGACGGAAGGGACTGAACTCCTCTTTATCTCTCAGCAAATACAAAATAAGCATGACGTCCAAAGAAATAATTAAAGATAAAAGTCTAGGTAAACTGGAAGCAATAATACCAAAGTTAATATGCTATCCCACAATGCTTTTATAGAGACACATCAAACATAACATAAATTCAACCAAGAGTTTCATCAATGAAAGCATATACCTCAATTTTTTCCATTGACCGATAAATGTCTTGTTCATCAAACAACATATCCTCAACTGAGACTTTGCTTACTTTCACATAATCTGATAGAAGCAACTTGTAAATAGCTTTTGTAGCATGAGTCATGAAAACTCGGCCTCTGAATGTTGTCTGCAAACAAAAACATATTACTTCAAATTTTAGAGAGAAAAAATTACATATAAAGAATTTCTCTTATACTTCAAATAAACACACAGGGAAACCTTTTCTAAGAAATAAGGCAAGGAAGCCGCATGATCCAAGTGGAAGCTGCAACAAGTTACCGTCATCTTGATTACAGAGCAAATTAATAATGAATTGAAGAATAAGTTAATAGACAAATTCGAAACAAAAGGGAAGGGCATGAAATGAAGATGCAAACACTACACAAACATCTAACAAGAGTGCCAGTTCTTTTTCTAATTGACTGATCCAGGTCTATGCAGAAATCTTCCCAAAAAGACAAAAGTTCAAGTTGTGAATCCCCATTGCTTTATATATATACAAGTAATCATCTGTCAAAGATGCGTTACTTGCATACTGTCACAATTACCATAAATGGTCTCATTCTTCAAGTGTTTAGCCCCAGATTATGAAGGCTTTCGACACCCTTACCTATGGAAAAGTAATCCCTCACATTATGTATACATTATATGATTGACAAAGCACAAAAATGAAATTTGTACACATCATTCACTTACATTAACATCATTTACATGATATTATATGTCCACAACTCTTTTTAGAAAGATGGAGGGGAAGAAATTGCTTTAATAAGATGCAAGAATGGCCATTTTCCCTTGTCTTTGGAAAGAGAGAGGATTGGACTAGCTACCTCCCTTTAATTGCTTCATTGGAGCACCTTGCTCAAAAAATCATTCTAAATTTATTTTTAACAACAGTTTGACCTTCCCCTACTTTGCACTAATAGAACACAGGGTGAGGGGGTGGGGAAAACAAAAATGGAAAAACTACATTTTATGATTCTTCTTATGATGATTTTATAAGGTTGTTTCATTAGTAATGCTACAAAAAATAAATATCATCTTTTGCGATAAGTCATCAGACAACCAATTGTTTGATAATCCCTATTAATCTCTCAGTCAACCAAACACAGAAAAACAAACTTGAGTTGAAAGCACATACTGAGTGATGAGAAGGACATCAATGGTTGAAGGGTCGATTTCGTCAAAGTAAGGTAAAGCCGCCATACCTGAGTAAGCCGGATGAATCCCACAGTCAAACTGCCCAATTACAAACACTCTTTAGAGCCAAATAAATTTAAAGAAGAAGGCCTTTTTAAATTTAATCTTCACACACATATATGTAAATCAATTACCAGGACAGTTTTGCCCTTGAAGGACATATAAACACAAGATCTTCCAACTTCATTGCCAGCACCTAATGGGGTTATCGTAAGACGATCACTCTCTCTAGTCGCCGGTGGTTCGTGCCTCTTCAGAGAGCCCGTTTGGCCAGTTGACGCCATCTCACATCAATTACGTACCAAAAACTGCTTCGACTTCCTCTGAAATAGCGGTACGTATTTATTTTTAATTCTAGCTTTAACAATTATAACATCAGATGGTTGCACGATATACCAATGGAGTGCACGAGTAGGGTATGAGAGACACAGAGAGAGAGAGAGAGAAAGAGGCAAGCTGAAGCAATGAGCGTGTTCACCGAGCTGAGTAGTCCCAAAGGGAGGGAGGCAGGGAGCGACAGAGAGATACAGCAGCTTAAACCCTAATTTCTACTTCGACATTCTTTAATTTTTATCCCCTCTGCTCTCGCTGTTTTCATTTTGGCAAAAACATAGGCAAAACGAAAATAATAATATAGTTTTTAAAAATTATTATAAAAATGCCACTAAAATAAAAAAAAAATCCAAATTTTAAGTAAGTTGACATAGTCTCTTACAGAGATGATATTTTATTTTAAAGATCGACCTCGTCTCTTGGACCTTGTTTCTTGTCAAGCACTAAAAATAAGGACTTGCCTCTTTAAGAGACGAGATAAATATAGTATTGACCTCTTCTTTTCATATCTCATAACTCAGTCCCTTTTTACATTAGCTGTTATAACTTGTTAAAATAATATACAATCAGTTATATAAATTATTCATCCGCCAACTTTTAGATTTCATAACCCAACCATAATAGTATTTCCAAATCCTATCCACCCAAAGATAGTCCCAAACCCTAACCATTCAATCACAATCTTAAACCCAATCTATTCAATCACAATAGTTTTGTGAAACCTTTCATCACAAATATAATAAAAAACTCATAAAACATAATATAAAATGATTACATTAATATTCTGTTATTTACACCAAAAGTATATAAAAATACTACATGCAACAAACATAAAAGATAAGAATCTATATACAACAATCATAAAAGATGAAAATCTATGTAACCTCTACTGCTGGGTGCCCTGCCTCACGCTGATGGACATCTTGATGAGGATGCTCCATGGATGGATTAACCTGTGTGAGCGTCTCATCCCTATCTCCACCACTAGCACTATAAGGACGGAAGGCGACAAGGTCTGAATCCACCTGGATAAGTCCCTCTTCCATATCATGTGGTGGTGATGCCAAGTATTTGCTTATATGTTGAGTTTCTACCAATACTGACCACAGCAATTTGCCGCTTATTATAACCAAAACCATTATTCCTCTCCATAGTATTGTCATGAGCTTGCAGTACAAACTTTGCTTTACCATTTCCTCCCTTACCCTATCATCTCATAAAACATAGGATGAATGTATAAAATTTGCATAATGACTGATCTATTGCACTCCCCTAATATTCAAATATATTTGCTAATGCTACTATATCCATCCCAATCTTATAATAATATATGATCAATGTGTATGATGTATAACAATATATGATTTCATAATTTTGTTTCTAAATTCAAAAACTATAGAGTATAATCATAATTACATCAGATATTGTCTATAAGGCAGCATCTAACACTACTTACCACTCATCCAACGCTACGTACATCACCCATCTAACATCTAACACGCAATGTGCTTCATCATTTAATAAAAATAATTCAACAACATATACAACACCCAATAATCAACAATACAACATCATCCTATACTACATACAACACCTATCTAACATCTAACATACAATGTGTTTCATCATTTGACAAAAACAACCCAACATATACAACACCCAATATTCAACAATGCAATATCAATAATAGCAAAAATTTAAGCAAAAAATTTAACACACTTACTTAACGACTTTGACACAATTTTTTAGATTTTTCACACCAATTGCTTCACTTTTCAATGATCTAATGACTTCTGCAACACTTGACGATTCGACCTATTCAAGATTATGCAGTGATTTTGTGGAAATCCTCATCGAAATTAAGGAAATTTGGGTTAGGGTTTCGAACTTAGGGTTTTTTTTTTTTTTTTTTTTTTGTGGGGGGGGGGGGCACGGGGTTCGTCTGCTTAGAAATAAGGAAAAAGAAGAGGACGGGCGAAATAATGCTCGCCAACCTCGTCTCTTCAAGAGATGAGATCCTTATTTTTTCGGTCTAATCTCATCTCTTCAAGAAACGAGGTCAATTTACCTAAAATTGAGATTATTTTGATCCTAGTGGCATTTTGTAATTATTAAAAAAACTATATTATTATTTTCCTTTTCCCAAAAACCTAGCCAATTATTAGTAGTCATTTTTCCCTATTTTTCTAGTTGATCTAGTTATTAGTAGTCATTTTTCCCTATTTTTCTAGTTGATCTAGTTTTTCTTCTTTCTTTTTTCCTCCCTTTGATTTTGATTTTTTTTTGTATAAAAATAAGATTTTTATAATATCAATTCATTTTTGTTTATTTGGTGATACTTTTTCTTTCACGATGAATGTGATAATTTAAATACTAATTATAAGCCCATGCAATGCGCAGACAAAAAAAAAAAAGAACCGTGCTTCAAATTATGTGCAATTGAAACTAACAACAACTACTGTATATATATTTTATAATTGGTGTGTTTGCATAATTGACACGACACTTCTTTTTTAATTAACTTGAGGCATTTTAAATATCAAGCAAAATAAACTACCATAGAAAAACAATCAATACATGTGTTATATAAATTATGGTTACTACTTGTAACATCATAAATGCAAACATAAGCTTTTTATCATTAAAGAAAGAAAGGAAAAAAAAACTTAGCAACTACGATAAAAAATATCTAAATAATATATGAAACATTTTCAAATCTAAAAAAAAAAAAAAAAAGTTTTATAGCAAGTTGGTCACTCTGGTGATGCTGTAAAGACATTTTTTTTTTTTTATTGTATTAGAGTCTCACACATGCTACCCATCGTCAATCATTAGAGACATAGTATGTAATAGGACAAAAAGGTTTATCATATAATTACAAAAGAAACACATAGGTAAAATTAAAAGCAAATAATGACAAACTGAAATTCATTTTTAGATGATTACATACATGAAAAGAAAAGTAAAAAAATGCATGATATACAAATAATTTGTCCAAGCATAAGGATATTAAAAAAAAAAAAAAGAATGAATCATAAAAAAAACCAAACTAATATGTTAAAAAACATACATACCCTTCGTTGGCAACTTTTGCATAAATAAATACTTGTCACAAATGTGCAAATATGACAAACAAATTCATAAAAAGTTGATTGCAAATTACTTACGTGGTGCAAAAGATAAATATGCTTACAAAAGAAATGTTTATTAGAAAAATTGTAAACCATCAACAAAACAGAACAACATTGACCTTAATAAGTTATATGTACGAAAAACTTTCCAACATCATTTATTACAACTGCAGTATGTTTTGGGAACCAGTTGTCTGGGAATTAACAATAATCTATTCTGTGTTTTTTTTATGGTAAAAAAATATAAAAAGAAACATTAATGTTAAATAATAAAATAATAAGCAAATTATGAACAAAGAACTGAAATTTTGGATGTATTTGAAGAAGATATAAGGAATTTGGATTCATCTAAACTGGGTGATAGAGGTTTGTGCCTAAATTTTAAGAGTGAAAAGTTTATAGTAGTTTTGATGAAATAATTGCCACTAGGTATATGAAATGCAAAAATGCAGACTTGAACGCGAGTTTAGTAAAACACGTAAAAAAAAAAAAAGTAAACCTATCAAACATTTACCAAAAAATTAAATTGTTGGCAGCTAATATATGATTTAAAGGCATGGATACCGTGAAATCCCATCTTGTTTCACGACCCTTGTCATATCTTGTTTTATTGTAGCATCTACAAAACACAGTGAAATATGATAATAAAAGTTTTCCTAAGGATGAAATTAAAAAAAAATAATAATGAAACAAAATAACTTTGTAAGCAAAGCATATGGCATAAATTGGAAATAAAACAGAAAAAAAAAAAAAGAAAAAAGGCTTAAATGATCTATTTTTTTCTATGCAAAATAGATATGTGTGGAAAAACTGTATGAGATAAGCAGATGACTAGCACAAAATATTTACTTAAAGGGGCCGAGCAAATAATAAAAGATAATAGTTCAGCAAAATGGCATAAGAGAAAGCATTCCATCTTTAACTATTAAAAAAAATATCAAAATTTTAAATGTGGAACAATTACATTTTGTTTTTTATTTCTAGATGAGATGGGAAAGGCTGCAAGGAAAGTGAAAACTTGAAATAAATGTGTCTTGTATAAGAATTGAACTCTTGGAAATATTTTGTGAGAGAGAAACAAAGAGTTTGTTGCTACTAGTGCAAATGGTTCGATCTTTTGCCACTTGGACTTGGCTCGTGCAAAAACTTAACTGGTTCGAGCTAGGCTCTTAACGACCTAAAATGTACAGGCTTAAGCTTAAACCCATTAAGGATTTAGGAGTTTGAGTTCGGATCGTTTATGTATATGATTATATTTTTAATTATATCTATAATATTAAATTAATATATTTATATATTAAACGGGCCCTTAATGACCCTGTTCGCAAATCGGCTCACGAGCATGAAGACAAGCTATGAGCTTGTTTAGCTAAATGAGCTTAAGTTTAAGCTCGAGTTAGGCTCATTTAACTAAATGAGTTGTCAGACCTGAAACAAGCCGAGCTCAAGTAGCTTAGCTGATTTGCAATTTATTTGTTGCAAGTATAAATATCCAATTTTGATTGATCATGTGCCAATATACATAGAGAGAAATAGGAAAAAGGAAATAAATTATGTTTGCACACATCACACATACCACAAAACTATGTTTACATACAACACATTAGCTGCTTGCAAAAAACCCAACACTAAAATCTCAACATGTCGCTCCATTGAGAAAAGTCACAAAGCTTGAAATAAGTGTCTTTCCATTGAAAAGTCAGGAAGCAAAGTTAATTGACATTCTTTACCAAAATACATATCTCTAAAAAAGTCTTCCAAAAGTATTAGTTTGAAATTGTAAGTTGAATGGAAAACAATGTTACTAATATTGTTTACAAAGGGTATTATCTAAAAACAAAAGGTAATGCTTATTTATAAGTGTACTATTCTTTAAAGAAAAAAAAAAGTAAGAAACTAATGGTAATTTATGAATAGGGACTATTTACAATAAGCACTATCTTTGAAATGGTTAAATAGACAAGGTTAAAAGAATTTATTTATAAAAGATTATTATCTGCAGGTATTATTATGGAAAAGTTATCTTTAAAAACACAGGTGTGTGTGTGTGTATATTTTCTTAATAGGCACTATTATTAAAAAGTCACCTTGAAAGGAACAGTTATGTCAATACATAATTTTTCTTATATAAAATAGATTAAAATAAAAAAGACTCATCCATATAAAAATTATGTAGAACCAAGGATGAGTTTTGTGATTTCATTTTGCAATCATAAGGATTTGAATGAATGAGTTCCTAATTTTTTATTTTGACCCAACTTTATCTTTCAACCTTGAATGGATGGACAAAAAAAATGCATAAATTATTAATTATAGAAAGCTTTTATGGCACGTTTGGTACACAGGAATGGGCTAGAATGGAATCGCGATTTTGATTTTCATTCCCTTTCCTAGTGTTTGAAAGCATTTTTAGAAGTCAAATTCGCGATTCCTTGGAACCGACGATATCAGCTTTGAAGGAGAGTTTGATTCCGTCTTTGAG
This sequence comes from Combretum micranthum, assembly GCA_024138025.1. NCBI lineage: Eukaryota > Viridiplantae > Streptophyta > Magnoliopsida > Myrtales > Combretaceae > Combretum > Combretum micranthum. The sequence continues at coordinate 173,415 of JAMXBD010002496.1, read as the reverse complement.
AAGGCGGAATCGCGATTCCATTCCACTTCTATTAATTATATGAATGTAATTACTATTTTATCCTATCATGTATTAATATTTTGCATTTATTACTAAGGGTATTCCCGACAATTACACTTTGAGTCATTCCATTCCATGTAATCTTCCAAACATAGGAATAGATGTGTCATTCCCAAACTCATTCCGTTCCAATTCATTCCATTCCAATCCAATTTATTCCATTCCAATTTATTCCTGCATACCAAACGTGACATTAGTTCTTTGCACCAATCCCAAGCTAATAAAAACAGACATATGATAGATTATAATTAATATGCTAATAAATGATCATGATTAACATAGTAATAAATTAACATATAAAATTCTTTTAACTTATAAAAATAAAATTTCATTTGGTAAAAGTTATGCAAAAGTCCTTATGGTTTTTCATATATTATTTCATAAATCATCATTTAATGGAAATTAGAAAGATTCTTGATTTTTATCACCTAAATTTTGTTCAGATTTGTGTAGATTTCTTTCTATTTTATGCATAAATATACGCCTTCACATCTTGTGACTTGAACATGACATATATCATGAGTAGAGATGCAACTGAGGCGGGTCATTATAGGGTACCCGGCCCGCCTAAACCGTTAAAAACCCTATAGGGTCGCGGGACGTGTTTGAAAAATTACTTGCTGACCCTATAGGGTTTTGGGACGGGTTCGGGTCATTAAAAAAACCCAATGGGTAACCCGAACCCGTCATAATATAAATAATTTAAAAAATTAAATTTGAAATTTTAAAATCACAATTATGTAATATATTTTTATTATTTCTTGACTTTTAACATCTTGATCTGCACCTCCATTGTATTTAAGATATAAAAGCCCTTACGAATTTCTCGTTGAGCTAACACAGTAAACACATTACACACTAACCTTGTTGCTTCTTCGCTTTCCCTCTCACTATCGATATTTTGGAAAACATGTTTTTCTATTCTTAAGTCTTCACAAGGCATGGTTCCTACACATGTATTATGTATAGTTATGTAAGTGAAGTAATGTCTTTTCTTCTACATTTGAAAATCTTCTTATGATAGTTTTTAAACCTTTATATTTCTTAATAAAGTTGTGGCATATCTTGTAAAATTCATTCAAGCATAATGTAACTAACTATTATGCTCCTATAGGATAAAATTATCGTTAAATTTTGTAATTTAACTAAGTATTGAGAAGAGGGAAAAAAAATTAAGCAGGTCGCGGCGGGGCGGGTCAGGATCAAACCCTACAGGGGCGGTTTAGGTATTGAATAGAAAACCCTGTAAGGTCCGGGGGGTTTGGGAAACCGTATTGGGAAGCGGGCGGGTTTGGGTCTTATATGACCGTCCCAAACCGGCCTCGGTTGCATCCCTAATCACGAGAAGACTTATTGTTAGTAGAATGTCAAATAAGAGAGTTCGTAGAGTATGATAAAACTGAAACCTACATGGTAAATAATATGACACCTAGCTAGTTCCAACAGCAACAGTATTTCTACATGTCTAATAGCTTGAATCATACAAAATGTGTTGAATAAATTATAAATCTGTAAATGAATAATTTTTTTAAATTTGGGTAAAATGACATAGCAAACTCAATGATCAACTTCTCAAAAAAGATATTGGTTTGTTGACGCATAGGATAACCTGTTGGTCCTGAAAATAATCAAGAAGGGGGTTGAATTGATTATTTCAGAAAATTAAAATTTTTGCCTTTTAAAAACAATCCCTTTTGATTTTAAGTTAAGAGAACAATATGAACAATTAAACAACAATAAATAAACTACGAAATATAAATAGAGAAGGGATAAGAAGATCAGGCAGATATTTATAGTGGTTCCGCCTTGTGTCAGTCCACTCTTCAGCTCGAGGGGACCCCGTTATCCTACGGGTTTTGTTCCACTATATCCAACCAAAACAAATTACAAGCTTGTACAATTCTCTCTGCTCGATTCTCACAGCTATCCTCTAGCCACAACCGATCTACAGAGTCTAAACTTGTAACTTAACTATCAAAAGAGAAGGCAACAACAAGTTCCTTCTATACAAGATAAAATATCTAAATCAGAAGCTAAAGAATGAAAGCTAAGAGATCAGCTCGCTTGTTGAACCAATAGAAAAATTATGAATATTCTAGGCAAAATGAAACTTCTGGATTTGTTCTGGTTTTGTTCTGTAATTCTGGGTAAGAAAAAAGAGCTTCTTTTTTGTGCGTGAATAGTATCAGCTTCTTCTTTTTTTTTCCTTCGATTTTTTCTTTTTCTCTCTGTGTAACTCATATATCCTTCATCTTCTTATAACGTTCAAGTACTTGTTTGGAGGATAGATTCATATTCCAAATATCTGGCTAAAATCTATTCTTCCTTATGTTTTTCAAATTCAAATTCATTGTGATCTTCAAAATTGGTTGCAAGTTGTGGATGGGCTTTTCCTTGTATTCCTCGGATGAAATTCTTGTGAGCTTTATCCTTTTTCAAATTCAAATTCTGTAACGGAAGGATGATGATAAGCCTTGTTTGATTTTTCGTAAAAAAAATCTAGTTGTTATTTGTTATTGTTGTTCATCGTGATCTTCTTCCTCATCCTATCAAGATAACATTTATCTTCATTTTAATCTTCTAGACAAAATCCCATGAAAATAGATGTCTTGGACATTATAGATACTGATAAATCACTTATCTTGAAGGAGAAAAACGTGTAGAAATCGGTCCAAACAAAGTCTGGTACTATTCATGAAGATTTCCATCGTTGAAGACATTGATGAGAGAGAAACTTTGATGAAAACATTAAATCCCCTTGGATTAAACCAACTTAAGTGGAATAAATGAGTATATTACCCAAATAAACTCATTTACTCGGAGCTAGGTCTTCAAGATTCGTTTTTGTACCGAACTGGAATGATTTGCATCAAGTTGGAGAAGATGAACAGTGAAAATCACGTGATATAGAGCTGCTGTCAAAAGTGTAGTGAAAAGTTATGTAAAAGGTTCTGGATTTCTGGAAAAATTCTTTATCCTTAACGCAACCTTCTGGAAAACATTCTGGATTCCGAATACTTCTCATCATATTTCTTCTTTCTCTTTAACTTGATACTACACACTTAATGAACTCATTAGTTATCATTTTTACTCTTTTGTTATCATCAAAACCTATTTTAAGAGAATCTAACATTCTCCCCTTTTTGATGATAACAAAACTTTTGTTAAACAAAATAATTCTCTCCCCCTTTTTGTTATCAACAAAAAATACATTCATAGAATATAACCAAATATGAATTCCTTTAATTCAAAAGACAAGCACACATTTCAAATATGTATGATAGTCTAAACAATAACATTTTTATACACAAATCTCTTAGAATAGCATAAATTTTTATAAGTAAAAATGCAAAAATTTGTTCCTTTAACATACTCATAACAAAAATTGTAAGGTAAAACAACTTCAATACATTTGTTCTATTTACTTATCTTCATTTCAAACATTTCTCCCTCTTTTTATTTTTAAAAAAAAAACATAACTAATCATCTTTCTAAAGAATTTTCTTTATCCTTTGTCTCCCCCCTTTATAAATTTTTTTAAAAACTATGCTCCCCCTTAATATGATACCAATTAATTTTATTTTAACAAACAAAATAACATATTTCAAGAATTTGTTTAGAATCATAAAGAGCAAAACACTAAAACATATGAGGGAGTTGGAACAATAATATCAAACAAATAGTTGTTCTTTTTCTCGTCTTTTTTTTTCTTTTTTTCATCTGAGGCACTCATTTATCGAGTTCATATTTTGCTCGTTGCCTCAATCCCTGAAATCACTAATAAACAAATTATACCTTTTTACGAACTCAGACTAACTTGGGTCCTTTGAAAGACAAGCTTGTGTTATCAATATAATTAGCTTGATGATTACTAAGTTGTTTCTCTTATAATAGCAATATTCTCAATATGACCAGATTTATTACAAAAGAAACATGTATATGTATTATCATTATTCCAATACATGTTGTTTTACCTGTCTCAACTATTCTGTCTGGGATAACTTCTGGAATACCTTCTGGTATGATTTCCATAAGAATGTTTTCTTTCTAAATAACTTATGAAATTCATCTGGATTTTTTAACATACTTTTCTTTCCACGTATTACTTTATAATCAATCTTTTTAACACTTGATTCCGCATTTACGATTGGTTTGGCTCTCACAAATATAGTTTTCTTGGATGTATTTGAATTCGAACCATAATTAACCTAAACCAGCTTTTCACACGACAATCTTTGTGATGAAATCAACATTTTTAGCTTTTCATCACTTTTATTGAACTTATTAAACGTGTTCTTTATTGAATTCGATAATTCATCAATTTTTACTTTCAAAACGTTTGTTTCATCTTTTAGCAAGTTATTATCTTTCTTAGCTTTTCATTATCCTTAAAAACTTTTCATTTTCACTCTTCAGATATCATTTTCATCGGCAAGTAAGGAATTGGTTTGCTTTAATGCGTCTTTTTCGTTCTTTAATGATTTTATCTCATTATCAAATTTAGCAATTTTTTTAAATCAGCTTTCTTAAGAGCTTTTAAAAGTTTTTCCATTTTAGCAATCATATCATCTTCAATTGATTCATTATCAGTTTCTGAAGTTTATCTCAGAAGAGCCATGAGACAAAGGTTTGCTTCTTCTTATTATCACTTATAGCTTATGGTTCGCTTTTGACTCATCCAAATCGCTCCAAGTTGCCATCATTGCTCGACTTTTCTTCTTGAACTTTTCAATCTTTTTATTAAAACAGGGCACTCATATTTAATATGTCCCGGTTTTTTACATTCATAGCACACAATTTCTTTCTTCTCTTTCTTTGCTTCTTTGTCCTTATAGCTTTTCCTACATCAAATTTGTTATCTATAAAACTTTTGATTTTTACCTTTCTTTTCTTCAAGAATTTGTTGAATCTCCTTTAAGTATGTTATATTTTCGTCATCATTGTCCTCTTCTGAATCAGATTCAACAACTCTTTTGGCTTTGAAAGCTATTGCCTTTGAACAATTTTCTGGTTCTTTAGTTGTATCATGATGTGACTCGTGCCATCAGCTTTTCCCTTAACTGACCAAGTGTCAGCTTATTTAAATCTTGAGCTTCTTCTATGACTGTCTTTTTGGCATCCCACGATTTAGGCAAAATTCGAAGCATTTTCCTGACAAGATCAGAATCATCTAATTTCTTTCCAAGTGAGGTTAACTCATTAGTAATAGCAGTGAATCGATTAAAGGCATCTTTAATTTTCTCATCAGACTTAATTTTAAATAATTCATATCGTTGAAGTAATGCATTAATTTTTGTTTCCTTAATTGTGTCTGTTCCTTCATAAGTTTTTGAAAAAGTATCCCAAATTTCCTTTGCTGATTCACAGGAAGAAATTAGATAAAATTCATAAGGAGCTATGGTTGTGAGTAAGAGATTCTTAGCCTTATTGTTCTTCTCAATCAACTTTAGCTCTTCATCTGTGAAACTAGCATCATCAGATATTGCTATTGGATTGTCTCCAAATTGGATTACCTGCCAAGAAGCATAATCATTAGCTTTGATATAAGTTGTCATTCGCATTTTCCAATAAAGATAATTTGAACCATCAAAATATGGAGCTCTATTAATTGCAATATTGTTCTCAGCCATTTTGTTTGGATCACTCAATTTAAAAGAGTCCTGCTCTGATACCAATTGTTGGTCCCGAAAATAATCAAGAAGGGGGGTTGAATTAATTATTTCAGAAAATTAAAATTTTTGCCTTTTAAAAACAATCCCTTTTGATTTTAAGTTAAGAGAACAATATGAACAATTAAACAACAATAACATAAACTACGAAAATATAAATAGAGAAGGGATAAGAAGATCAGGCAGATATTTATAGTGGTTCCACCTTGTGCATCAGTCTATCTTCCAGCTCCGAGCCAGGGACCGCGTTATCTACGGGTTTGTTCCACTATATCCAACCAAAACAAATTACAAGCTTGTACAATTCTCTCTGCTCGATTGTCACAGCTATCGTCTAGCCACAACCGATCCACAGAGTCTAAACTTGTAACTTAAACTATCAAAAGAGAAGGCAACAACAAGTTCCTTCTATACAAGATAAAATATTTAAATCACGGAACTAAAGAATGAAAGCTAAGAGATCAGCTCGCTTGTTGCACCAATAGAAAAAATTATGAATATTCTAGGCAAAATGAAATTATGGGTTTTGTTCTGAGTTTGTTCTGTAATTCTGGGTAAGAAAAAAGAGCTTCCTTTTTGTGCGTGAATAGTATCGGCTTCTTCTTTTTTTTTTTCCTTTTTCTTCAATTTTTTTTCCTTTTTTCTTCAATTTTTTTCTTTTTCTCCTTTGTGTAACTCATATATCCTTCATCTTCTTATAACGTTCCAAGTACTTGTTTGGAGGATAGATTCATATTCCAAATATCTTGCTAAAATCTATTCTTCCTTATCCGTTTTTCAAATTCAAATTCCATTGTGATCTTCAAAATTGGTTGTAAGTTGTGGATGGGCTTTTCCCTTGTATTCCTCATGAAATTTTGTGAGCTTTATCCTTTTTCAAATTCAAATTCTGTAACGGAAGGATGATGATAAGCCTTGTTCATTTTCGTAAAAAAAATCTAGTTGTTATGATTGTGTTCATCGTGATCTTCTTCCTCGTCCTATTCAAGATAACATTTATCTTCATTTTAATCTTCAGACAAAATCTCATGAAATAGATGTCTTGGACATTATAGATACCGATAAATCACTTATTCTCGAAGGAGAAAAACGTGTAAATCGTCCAAACAAAGTCTGTACTATTCATGAAGATTTCCATTGTTGAAGACATTGATGAGAGAGAAACTTTGAAAAACATTAAATCCCTTGGATTAAACCAACTTAAGTGGAATAAATGAGTATATTACCCAAATAAACTCATTTACCTCGGAGCTAGGTCTTCAAGATTCGTTTTTGTACCGAACTGGAATGATTTGCATCAATTGGAAAAGATGAACAGTGAAAATCACGTGATATAGAGCTACTGTCAAAGTGCAATGAAAAGTTCTGTAAAAGGTTCTGGATTTCTGGAAAAATTCTTTATCCTTAGCGCAACCTTCTGGAAAACATCTGGATTCCGAATACTTCCATCATATTTCTTCTTTCTCTTTAACTTAATACTACACACTTAATAAACTCATTAGTTATCATTTTTACTCTTTGTTATCATCAAAACTTATTTTAAAAGAATCTAACATAACCATAACTCCTATCTACTTCTAGTAATTTCCAAAAGGTCAATCTTCATAGAAGGCAAAGCCTTCTTTTAAGATTGTATATTTTCAAAGTGAATAAACTACCACACAGATGGGCCAACAAAAGAAAAAAAAAAAACAACTATTTAACAAAAGTAAATTACAAACAATAACCGCCCATCGCACTGATTATAACCCTATCTTTACTATGTCTTCCAGAACACTTCCTTACTTGCCTCTTTTCCACAAGTCAAGTGTACTTCTCGATGTCTCGTTATTCTCTCTAAAATAAGGTTTCTACTCTAGCAATGTTTATGTGTTATGATGCATGTATGATCTTAAACGGTTTGATTCGCTCCTACGCCTAGTCTCTCAAGAGTCTCCATATCTATGTAAATTTAGGGATGATCTTTCTCCCTTTCCTCTATTCGATATTTATACATGCACAAGTGGGATAGATCTGTTACAATTTCTATTATCAATTAACTGCTATAATTGTAATTTGTTATTCTATACCATTGATTAGTTGAAGTTGTTAATTGGTCCTTAGTTGCTCTTGCTCCTTTGTTCTTATTCCTCGTATATGTACATGGGTTGTAACCACAATTTTATTCTTCTATGATCAAATTTTTACCATTAGTCGTTTACTTATTGTATTTGATTTTAGCTAAGATAATATACAGGTCTGTTTGTGTAACACCCTAATACCCTAACTTAAAGGCATTACAACTTGTCGCGTGTTTAAGGCTATTAAAACTCTAAACCACTAATATTTAAAAACATACATCTTCAATACTCTCAAAATAAGGATACTTTAAAAATAAATATCATAAAACTAAAACAATCTTCATAATTATCTAGTTGGCACAAACTAAGCCAATCTGCTACAATTAAACTCAAACAAAGAGTCTTTTCATAGTTCCATCTATTCTCAATCATCTAAGATAAATCTAGAGATATGCAGGATAATTAGGTCCGCTAACGTTCTTCTCGTAGTCCACATATACATTAGATCTAGATAAATCATAAACTATCTAATCTTCACTTGTTCTTGAAAAAGATAAGGGAGTGAGCGAAAACGCCTAGTATGCCAAACCAAAAACGCATGCACATGAACAAGCAATTTCAATATCACATACAACTTAAAATTAATGCAACAACCATAATCTATTATCTTTAATTTAGTCAAGCAATCAACATAGCCAAGAACCCTGCAGCTCAATCCCAAACCTGGAGTATCTCATGACTCCGTAAAAATAACCAATATAGGAAAATAGGTAATTATACATATATGGTGTTGGGAACTCTCACATACCTGGAGGCCATACTGCTAAAACTTAATCTACCGGAATCATCTCTATGCACGAGTCAACTTGAGACAACCTTACATATAGATCATCAGGGTACTTCGTTAGTATCACACTCTACGTGGTCTTTACTAACCAAAGCCAAGTACAAACATCACACATTCAATTATATACCGGATAGAATTAGATCAATTTATTATTCTAATCCTACAAGCACAAAAAACAAGCATGATAAGGTTGTACCTAACTCAGCTCTTTCACAAAACTCCAATAGCAACAATTCCTCTTAAAAGACTATAAACCTTAATCTCACTAGAAATATGATCATCAACATATATCAAATCAAAATCCAATTCACATTCATAATTAAACCCTAACCCTAAAATCCACAATCTCAAAACATAAAATTCACAATATTAGATCTACACACCTTCTTCTAAGATCACCAAGTAATAAAACCTAAAACGTCGATTCCTCTAAAACTCCTCAAAACCCTAAAATCCTCAATCCAGAACAATTCAACTATCAGAAAAGATCTCATCTTTAAAATCGCAAAGATATAATTGATTCAATATTTACCTGAAACTTTGGATCTCACACCTTCCTGATTAGAGAATCAAGTCACTGATCACAATCTAGGTTTTTTATTCCCCAATGAAATCGTCTCCACCAACTTTGATTCCTCAAATCAACGAAACAATCTTAAAAACCAAGATTTAATCAAAGCTTGACCAAAAAGAGATTTAAGAGGATTCCTTACCTAGATCTTGCCTTAGGTTGAGCTATAAAGAGAGAACTAAAGACCCTGATGTGTGTGTGTGTATATAATATATATATATATAAATATTAGGGAACCCTAGCACTAACAAAGACGTTTTAATTCGTGTAAAATATAGGCTGGAACCAAGCTGACGGCTCTAGGACGGCTTTAAATCAAAATAAGGAACAGAACCACATAGGCCAGCTGTAGACACCTCATTTTGACATTTATTTTTTGTCAAATTATTTGTTAATTTTAGTAAACATATAACTAAATTAAACATTTTTTTTTACAACTATAAGTATTAAAAATTAGGAATGAAAATTAGAAAAATAAATCAAATTAAAGGAAATAAAATAATGGATGTAATATATATACATAATATGGTATTATAATTTCAAAAAAAAAAAGTTACTGTTCATCATCTTCAACCTCCGGCCACTCGATGGACCATTTTCGAGCTCGTTTTCGGCCCATTTTCAGACCCATTTTTCACAAATCAAATCCGCATTTCAAAACTAGGCATAGAGTAGTTTGTTTTGATATATAATTTAGGCATATTGATCAACAATAAGGATTTCAAATATGGACTTGAAATTTGAAAAAAACTTATTTTTTAGTTACCAAAAAAACTCAAAATCCTAAAATTTCGCTAAAAACATGTGTTATTTGTTAATATTGGAACGTTAATGACAGCTATAATCATTTAATTGAAGATTATAACCATTTTAGCCCGATTTTTTCGGATTTGAATAAAAAACGTTTTGAAACCTTAGCTCTATAAATAGAAAGAAAAAAAGAGAACATGAGGAGAACACTAAAAACAAAGAAAAGAAAAATAAAAAAAAGCATTTGATACTCAGGAAGTCGAGAACTTCCATCCCCATAAGTTGATTGCTGTCGAAAACCGCTAAAACGATCATCGTTAGAGCAACCATGAACTCCGTTTCTGCTCTGACCGACTACCTCCAGAAGCTGCACCGTCTTCAGTTGATAGCCGCCTGAACTCTGACTCGACCTGGCCATCTCCTCCTATTTCGTCGGCGTCCTAGGCGCGCACCTTGCTTCTGAGTCCGACATCGGCAAAATATTCACTGAACTTCATTTCCCTCTCCACGTGCACACTTGCATCAATTCACCAGGGTTAGAATTGCTCTGTCCGATGACTTCTTTAGTCGAAATCGATGCTGGATCATTGGATTCAAATCTCGCCTGCTGCTGCTTCATTCGAATTGGATTTCAACTCGCACGATCCGAAGTCCGGAGATCTGTCGGAAAATTGATTTAACCTGGCGTCATAGTCTAAGCTCACGTCCAATCTGGATCCGCGCGCGATTCTACATTCCAAGTAAAGTTCCAATAATAATAATAATAATAATAATAGGAAAATAAAATAGGAAAAATAAAAAAATTAGTATATCAAAATTTGTTATGAATGTGTTGTGTTATTTTTGAAAATTCAAAATATGTAAAATTAGTAATAGCTTTAATCATGATAGTATAGTCATTATAATTAAAATTTTTTTTTCTTGTCAATGAATGTTTGTCTTATAAACTTGTTCTAAAAATATTAAGTTGAAATTTTAAGATCTAATTTGTCATTATATAGTTTTTGAATGTTCTATCATTTTGCATTAATATGGTAATGATTTTGTTTTTGTGATAAAATTGAATTTTTTGATATTATCATGTTAGGTACTTGTTCGTAGAATTACATTAAGATCTTGTCATTGATAATATAACTATAATCACGCCATAATCATAAGGAATATATGAAATTTTTAGAGTTTTAGGTTTACAACGTTTGAAATTGTGTGATCATGTATGATAATAGTCATTATGATTCCTTTTATGCCATGATTTCGCCTTATCATAATATAGTGATGACCTTGATTGTAATAACATTGAATTTTATGATTTCACCATATATGAAACCACATTGAAATCTTGCCCTTCATAATGTAATTTTAATGATATAAATCTTGATTATGCCATGATATTTTTTGTTAAATTTAACTTTTAAATATTGATATTCCTTATAATATTTTTCTTCTTGATGATATGTGGGATCAATTGATATGCATAATATGTGGTTATGATTTCTTATTCAAAATTTTTGTCACATAGAAAAGTCCAATTTAATATAAAAAAAACCTAAAATTGATAGATTTAGGATCCATATCGAAAACAATTAATTTTTATAAAATTAATAAAATCTAATAAACTTAAAGCGAAAAGATTTCAAAAAAATTCTAAAATTAACCAACAAATTAAATTTTTCTAAAAGAACTACGTGTGGTATGATCCCGATTAGCGGGTAAATAGGCACCTAAATGAGTGACTTAAAATATGTAAAAAATTATTTTTGTGAATTTATTTGATTTGTTAGTTTAGTTTAGTTTAGAATATATGAATATTGATAGAATTTGATAAGATTTGATTAATTTGAATATTTTGAGTTTTTAGATTATATATGATTATTGATGGAATTTGATTAGTATTTTTGTGCATATTAGACATAGGTTTAGTTAGTTAGATCTTTTTAAATAGTTTAAAATTTGAAATTAACGTTTAAAAGAAAGTAATTTATATTTGGAAAGTTAAAGTGATAACCGTTTAGGTTATAATATGTTAGCCCCCGAACTCAAGTTAATTTCTAGTTCTCATTTTCAAAAATGATTTTTTCGCAGATCAGTAGCAAAACCAAAATCAACCTACCCATTGGTTTTGGTTTATTTTTTCTCTCGACTTTAGTCGAGTGGCGACTCCAAAATATTTTAAAATTTTCTTTAATTCATAGTCGAGGATTTGTATTGAATGGGTTAGGGTTTAGCACGAATCGGATTAAAGGAAATCGAACCGAAAATTGAAAACCAGGCTCGACACCAGCCGTACGCCGGCGACCTTCAATTTCAATGTCAGTGGCCTTCAACTGTAAGCTAGCGGCCTAAGCTAGCTTTCACCCATACGCTGCCATCTTTCACAATTTCATTCGAAATCATTCGAATCTCCAAAGCTGATGTAAAGCTGGCAGCTTAAAGCCAGCCTAAATCCTCCCCTTCTTATTCTTCGCGAACAACATCCTTGAGTTCAAATTCAACTGTTACAAGACAAAAATACCCTCTTAACCAATAATATATTACATTACTATCCTTCACTATGATTTATTTATTTTTATATTACAATTTGTTTGTTAGCAAATTATAGATACAAACATTTTTTTTTAATTTTTTCTAATAAATTATTTATAAAGAATTAGATACAAATAAAAAAAAATTAGAAGTTCTCATTAAAAGATCAAATAAATCAAATATAGATAAAATATAAATATAAATCGAACATATTTATATATAATTTTGAAAAAGATACAAATACATATAAAAGACAGACCATCTAAATAGTTGTTAGTGAAAATTAATATAACCATAGAGTACAAAAGGTTAAATTAAAAAACAGTACCATTGAAATCAAGAAAATACTTTATAAGCAAACATGACTTGTAGACACGCACACACATACACGAACACAATGCCACATTGAACAAAATCTCAGGCAACGTAAAAAATCCCAAAGCATAAATTGAAAATAGCACAAATTTCACCAATAATAAAAATGATTGAATATAATGTTAAGAAAATTAGCAATACTAGCTGGCTGCACCGTTGCATATACAAGACAACAATGGTAAAAAATAATTTGCTTTATGTCTTTGTTGTGGTCGTTTTCCTTTCCTTTCCTTTTATTTTCTATTTTGCGTGGTGGTTGCTTCCATGAATGTGGCAGTTTTGTGTTTTATTTTTCTACCAGCTAATTTATGCGCTCCATAGTCATGATTGTAAGAATTTTTAAAATATAAAAAATCTACTTTAAAATATATCCTGGGATAGTTCTATTTTTGTCTATTTTTAATCTAAAACAGTGTGAAGGTGATCCTCAAAACTATGCAAGGCAAAAAGTTAAGAACTCATATTTAAAAAATCAATAAATATAATTTAATGAAAAGACACGATAGTTTATTTTTATTTTATTTTATTTTATTTTCTATGTAGAGAGCTTAAATTGAAAAGGAATAAAGGTGTAAAAAATTATGGAAATTGTAAAAAAAATTAACAAATATAATTTTACTAAAAAGGCATATTTTTAGATATTTTAAAATGAAAAGATATAAATATAGAAAAAGCATCAGAAATTCTAAAGTGAAAATGTATAAATATGGGAAAAGGTATAGATATGGAAAAAGTTTCGAACATTATATATTACTAGTTAGTACCCCATGCAATGTGTGGATTTTTAAATAATATTTGTAAATATAATAAATATTGTGATTTATATGAATATTAATTTTATATAAATAATATAATATTCAAAAAAATTGTAATATTCAGAGTTATGAAATAATAGTCGTGTAAAAACTTAATGATTTTTTATGAGATGTAAATATGATATGGAAATTTAATATCGAAAATGTATATAGTGTAAAACTTCCAATATATATATTATAATAAGATAGGATAAATAATATAGACCATTACAATAAATTATATATATAAATATTATAGTTATGTAATACATATACCAAGTGGTTACTTATTAAATTTCTCTTCTTTCATTATATTATAAGTATTGTTTAAAGATAAGGCGAAGTGTTGTGTTTTTTGAAGAACATAGCAACACAAAAGGTAATACCAAAATTGTAAGGTAATATTTCATCAAACGCTTATATTAAAAAGGTATAATATAAAAAGATAATAGCAAAAATGTACAAAAGACCGAAATACAACAATTTTTACTACCGATATAAAAGGTAAATAGTAATATTAAAAGTGTCCAATGGAAGAAGGAAAATGTGAAGAGGTACAAAATATGAAGATACAAATACATAATATTTCACAAACTACAATGATATGAAAAAAACTATATTGAAAGAGCATAATACAAAAAAGTATTAACAAAAGGCATAAGATTAAAAACAAAAAAACTTTAGAAATTATATATTATAAATAGATAAATAAACAATATAAGATAAGATAAATAATATAGATCATTATAATAAATTATATTCATGTAATGTATATCAAGTGATTACTTATGAACTTTCTCTTCATAAGTTATAAGTATTACTGGAAGATAGGGAGAAAGTGATGTATTTTTTCAAAAAACATAGCAGCCCAAAGTAATACCGAAAAGCTAAAATAATATTTCATGAAACAGTAATATTAAAAAGGTACAACATAAAAAGTTAATAACAAATAGGTACAAAAGACCAAAGAATACAATATGGAAAGTAATATTTCATAAAATGGTAATATTAAAAATGCACAATATAAAAAGTAATCATGAAGAGGTACAAACTGTAATAACATAAAAAAAAAAAAAACAATTTTCAAAGAACATAAGATAAAAAAGGATTTGGAAACTACATCTTATAAATATAATAGGTAATAGATTTAATAAAATAATGATATTAAATATATAAAATGATAAAAGGGTCGAAAGAATTTGAGTAAATTCCACCTAATTTAATCGGCCACCTTGCAATCAAGCATGTTGGAGATAAAAACGAAAATCTTATTTTTATATAATTTATATTAAAAAGCATTGAACACTTAAATGAAAAGGAATAAAGAAAAAGTGAGAACTTATATAAAATTCTCCACCTATATGTCATCATGAGATGGATGATGGTTTTTGCTTTTTTTTTTTTTATCTTTTAAAAAATAAAAAAATAAAAATTCACTTGAAAATTCAATTTAATATCTCTATTAAGAATTAAAAAAAATAATAAAATTATGATAATTATCCTTCAAATGCTTTTAAAATAATTGGAATGGGGTTTAATAAATGGTAAATAAATTTAACATGGAGGATTAATTGATAATTTTCAAATTTAATCATTCGAGGAGGGAGTCGTCCCATAGACATAACTATTATTTATTATCTTAATTATAATACATATAAGCTTTTATAATTGAGATTACTTAACTTTGACTATTATTTAATAATAAAAACTCCATATTCGATCGTTGAGATTTCTTTTAGATCAAACTATTATATCCAATCTTTCAGGATATTTTCGAATTTTATGCATAAGATTTTAATGATAAGCATATAGTAAATTACAATTATTACGTCAAAATGAGAAAACGACCACAGTGGGAGTCGAACCCACGACCTTCTGATCCGAAGTCAGACGCGCTAATCCACTGCGCTATGCGGTCATTGCTGCCTCATTTCAACAACAAATTAAATTAATCTAAAAGCTTCATTGCGAATGTTATAAATATGACAGATTGACTATTAATACTAAAAGTTAATGTTGAGTGGAAAATCCTACTCGAGTGGTCTCAAGTAAAGCACATGTCTACCGTTAGTTATAAAAGAAATTACAAAAATATAAATTAAACAAAAAAAATTTATACATATCACATTTATAACCTGCTATATAAGTTTTTATATGGTTTATCGCATCTAGAAACAATGATATAACATGTACTGAATTCAAAGTTGTCTTGCATCTATAGTTGCAATACGCAGCATTAGTAGGTATGACTTAGTGTTGACATGTCTATTTGGATACATTATATTGCCTGAACAAAAAGCACTTCCCTCTTTAGAATCGAAACACACACAAAAACTCCCTTCTCTCTCTCTCTCTCTCAAAATTGATGATGAAGCAAATCAACTAGGGGTTTGATTTTAATTATTATACGATGGTTATTGGCTAAAATGGATATGAGTTGCTAAATAATGTATAATGCGATGCTAATTATTGTAATATTTGATAGGTTTTTGTATTTTGGGCAACTGAGAAGGGAAAGAAATGCAGGGATAGTTAATGTAAGGCCATCTATCGCATTATGTAACAGTCACAAAGCATTGGGTATATATCTTTATTTGAATTTGCGATATAGGTATGGTATTGTGGTAATATTTTTCGTGCAATTTGTATTCATGTAATTTTTTTTTTCAAATAAATAGTTAAACATGGAATAATCTCTGATATATAGTTTTTCATGTATTATTATGATTTTTTTTTAGATTTAGTTTTAAAAAGTATTCATTTGGTAAAGCCAAACTTCGATAAAAAGAAATGTCCTATATCATGACCTTCCTTTTCGGTCATTATTTACACCCAGCACAAAAATGTTCAATCAAATTGCACTAATGACATTTGAGGGGCTTGTTTTTAATTATTGCTCCTTAAAAATCAAATCATTATAGAATTCTAACTAACAATAAGAATTTATACTCAGAATCGCTTGGTTTTTGGGAATAGCTAAGCATCCTTCAATTAAAACCTTCATAAATCAGAATTACTCATCACAATGAGAATGAGCTTTAAGCTTTGTTGCCCTTGAAGAGAATAAAATCCGACACATGGATATACACCAAACACCATAATTTCCACCCTTTTCTACATGTGCAGAAGTTTCAAGAAGATATAAATGAAGAACTCATACATAAACATCCACTTGGTTTGGAAAACAGGGACAGGAATAGTAAATCAGGGAAGGCTTCTGGAAACTTAAGCAACCGTTTGAGTTGATAAAATTAATATTCTAAGTTGTGAGAGCATCAGGAAGAGTAGAATGTGAGCCAAGGATTTTTCCACCTACATCAGGAAATGATTCATGACCAGGCAGTGGATTCACTTTTCCATCCCTACCAACATGCACAGGATATTGCATCAGATGTCCTCTCATCCCTTCCTGCTTGTTCTCTTCAGCAACATAGCTTCTCCAATTGCTTTTTGCGATCTTGTTCACTTTCTTCATGCACTCAAGGGTTTGCGGTTCCCTGAAACTATCTTCAAGATATCCTAGGTGCTCTGCCCAAAGAGACATCCGGTATCCATGGACCTGCAATGGCAACTACATAAATTCTCCAAGTGAAATAACTATTTCAACTTTCGCTTAGAGGTTATGTAACAAAGATCAAGTCTAGATGATCCAATGGATGCAAGTAGGATGAAGATTTGATATCTACTTCTTTTTGCACACTCATAGTAGGTATTAAAATTTGTTGATTTTGAATTGCAGTTGCAGACATACTATATGCAGAATATTGATTACAAGAAAGGAAAATATGACCCTATGATCAAGCTATTAAGGATGAGACAATCACTTCTGCTGTTAAGCTATTAATGATGAGAGAATCATTTTGATAAGCATTTCTACTATCCTAATATATACAAGAATAATTATAAATTTGTACAGCAATCTTCTCCTTTATCGCCATTGGCATCTAGTGCTATGATCCAACTTCACAACTAAATGGACCATATAGCTATGGTTCTATTTTTCTGACACAGATTTCCTTTTCCCTACTTGATCAATTTTCAGTACTACCTAGAGAATGATAACATAAAACTAGCAACTGCAAATCGATGGTACCACTGGACAGCCTTCTCCAGCCAGTCATTTGAATCTGATTCAACTTTTAATCTGCAATTCAGTTTAGGGAAAGCATAGGAAATTTTCACCTGTCCACGTGGATGGTTCCCCTTCCCTGCCCAGGTATACTTTGGTTGATAAGCTCCCATTGCAATCTCAGTATCTCTGGAACCATCTAAAGATCTTTGGTTAATATTGGCAGATCCCATGAGCACGTACTCGTCGTCAACTATCATTCCCTTTGCATGCACATAAATCATAAATCTCCGATGCTTTTGTGCCAGTGCCTGCTTAAACAGGAGAGAGTTTTTCAAAAGTGAGCAAGAGTTTTCCCCATTTACATGATGAGAAAAGCAATGACCTAGAAGCTATTTTCCAAACAACATACTATTGAATAGGATATAATTAAGGATAAACCGTAATTTAGAATCATAATAAATGGATTTTCTCTTTCCCCTTACTCCTTATCTCCGATTATAGCATTTTTTCTATCCTTCACTTAACGCTGTCAATGATTGATCTCAAAAGCAGTTTATCGATAACAGCATCACATCTGATTATCCATTCAGAAATATCAGTTGATATTCTATTTTCATTTGGCCGTCATGAATTTCAACTTAAAAGACAACCTTTATCACATGATTACAGTCTCGATACTAAGATAGATTAACTTCTATTCTTATCCAACAGTTAGGATAATGGCTCATAAAACTAATTCGTAGCTCTTAACTTTGAGCTCATAATTTATCTGCACAGTTCCTAGTTATGCTCCAGAATTCACTGACTAGTTAGTTGTCCCTCTTGAAATAGAGATGTTAGAAATTATACCCCTGAAGAAGCCAAAGCGAATATTCCGTGGATCATTCTTTGACCTTCAATAATGGCATAAAATGTGTAATGACAAAATTGATGCTGTTCCTGTATGGCTGTACATATAGTATACAGATGAATAGATTCGTGTGCCATTTATTATGATAATTGTGATCACAGAGTGTAATAGAATGATTGCATATACAAACCTTACCATGATTACTGATAATGTAGAAAGGACTAATTAACTCTCACATAATATATAAAGTATGGATAAAATAATGCGCTCCTTTCAGCTCATGGTCTGTGGGTCAATGTGAGATTGGAGCAATAATCAAGAAATGCAAATGTGAGTAGATTTTTGGTGTGGCTCTTTCATGTAATTTTTCTATATTGATATTCATTTTCAGAATATTCATTATAGCTTCATTCTAGCTTTTTTACTTATGTGAATCATCTCCACCTATTATCCATTTCAGTACCGCTCTTTGTTGAGTTTTGTCACTACTCTTGTTTCAATCTGGAGGTCTAGGTCATAGTCCTTTTTGTCGGTCTATTTTCTGCTTAATATACACATCAACAAATCTTAGGAAATGCCTATGCTCTTCCTAGGATAGAAGCTGCTCTTCCTGTAATATGCATGATAAATTATATCCCTTCATAAAATAGTAGTGAGACAATATCTTCAAGACATTCTTTTTTGCATGCTCTTTATAGAGATTGCTTTAGAGCATTTTTTTTTTTCCCTATGCTTGTTAATTCCAACTTATTAAAGAAACCAACAGCGAACCTTGTTATCTGTAATGTTGTTTCCTTGGATGTTGTTAGATACACAAGTGTAAATATAAATTGTGTAGGCGTATACATATAATATGTCTAAAATAATGAATAAAATATAATGTAGAGAGGCTACCACAATTTGATTTTTCTTTTCCTCAACAACATGGTATTAGAACAAAACAGAAGTACCTAAAAAAGGTAAAAATAAAAACAAAGAAAAAGCCTAGGCACCTACTCTGTCTCTTCTGCTTAAAAATAGCTCATGCAGCAGCACCAACTATGAGAAATCCAACAATCCAAATGATGCATAACAATGACAGCTGTGGTAGATAGTGTCTGTAGCTAGACATGGATAAGGGGCATATAAATATGGTCAGCTACAACAATGGTTAAGAGCCTAATGCAGCTCAGTAATTTTTCTGTTTGTCATCCCCAGCAGCATTTACTCTCTCTAACTCATCTTCACCTGCTTTGACTCTTGTTCATCTCCAGCAGTGTTCTATCTCCAATGTTCACCCTCTATGACTCTTCTGCCAGCTTTGATTGGTGGCATTCCAGCTTTATCTTCACTCTTTTATTCTCTTTCTTTTTTCGTGCAACTTCAGCTCTTGTTCCAATCGCCATTCTGCTAACATGCAACTTTGTCCTCTTTCCACTCATGTTAAGTGCCAAAGGTTCCTTTCAAGTTCCACACCTTGTAAAGGCTCTGCTCTTGTAGTTTTACTATCATCTTCTTTGACTTGGGCTCTAATGCGGGTGTCTACTTTTGTGATTTCTAGATCTTCCTCCTCTATTTCCAAGTGATTCATTGATATCTCTATTTGATTCCACCAAAATGTCTGCCATTTCTGCTGCTTTTACTAATATAGCAGTACCATCTCTCTTGGGATCCATGCTAAAAGTCTGGTTCATGTATTGGGGTCAAACGGATCATCTCACTAAAAGGGTTCAAGAGATTTCTAGAATTAATAGGGCTGCTTGGCAAGAGTAAATAGCTTACAATGCTTCTTTAGTAGTGATTGATCTTCCACTTATGAGTATTTTCAGATGTTACATCTCTTGCTATGCTACATGGAACAAGCCTGTGATTCATAGCGGTGACATCTCTTGAGCTTATGAGGTTGTTGAGAATCTTTTCTAGATCCATCAGCCTAATAGTGACACAATCACATATATGGTCAATTTCAAGTTTTTGCAGCATACTCTTAAAGAAATTCTTTAAACTTTCAACCATTATGTTCCTTCATACTGTATGGCTTAAGCTTGAGTCTGTCTAAGATTTAGATTTCGGAGGGCTACCAACAATTTCCTTACTATGTGATACCCTATCAAAAAATATTGAGTGCCTATAATAGTGTTGTACTCGATTTGCTCTAACTATTCTGTCTGCTTCCCCAGTATAGGGTAGAGGGTGGGCAAGATGGGACATGTGAGTAAAACTTGTTATGTGTTACATGGATGACCCCTTGCACATTCTTTGGACATTGCAAATGAATATAAAGTGAAGATGGAATTCTTGGTAGTTAGCCCTGCAGCTACAAATCCACTATACAATGTTCCAATAGAGGAATACTCATGTCTACTTAAGTTATAGGTGTCTTACTCTTGCAGTATAGCAACTGTGACTTCAGTCATCAACATAAGAACATCTTTGACATATCTAACACAAACGTTTGAATCTACCCTTTGAGTTTTGCACTCAAGTGCCTTTGAGCATACGTTTGGTAACAATTCTTTTTCCTCCAACCTTAACTAACCTTCCTTTCCAACCATTGTCATGCTTGCTAATAGATCACTTTCATGTATAAAAAGGATTAGTAAGGTTTTCTCCACTCCTTCATTGCATTTTATCCGATGTTTTCTCTGTACCTAAGTTTCTACTAAGTTTAGTATCTATTAGCAAACTTACAAGAGATTTGAAATGATCCATGGCCTTTGCCTATGATTCTGTTTGTATCTAAGATGTGCAGACTTGAAGGGTCATTGGCATAGGACAAGAGTCTCAAGGATTCTAGCAGCTGGCTGTAAATCCATCTAGATCAGCTCTTTTGGTGGAATCCTCTCCCTTTCTAGATTCTACACCAGCAAAGCTTACCACTTTCTTTATACATGTAGGCAAGGAGGCTTTCTCTAAGATAAAAGTAAGAAATTTTTCTATAGCAAATTCCTAAAATCTCTCACCTAATATGCTACAGTTACATTCAGAAATTCAAGAGGGTTGGAGATAAGGAAGCACAACAGGCCATAAGGCATGGGTGGATGTTAATAAGGATCAAAAGCAACCATATGTAGTTTTTACCAAAGGGAAAAATTTTAACCTATGTGACTGCCATTAATCTTTTCCAATTTGAAATCACGAGTCTCTTCGGCAGTTTAGCAGCTTCTTCTCAATTTGCTTCTATGATCTAAGTGGAAGGTCCTAGTTTAAAACCTTATGCATTCATTTTGCTCCCATTAATCAACTCATGCATCCAGTTCATGGACTTCAAAATCACAATATACAAGTGAGGGGAGTGCTAAGTAATATATATAAAATTTGCAACATATCAAGAAGCTTTAAGCTTTTAAATAGTTGGCTATGGACTCTGCTAGTCTTAACATAGCACTAGAACAAAAGAATAAGATCAAATCCCCATACAATCATTTCACCTATTTAATTAAATCATCCACTGGGGTTTCCACTAAAAATCACTCACAAGTGAGAGGGAGCATTGAATAGCATGATGCTCTTACATTGTCTACAAGTTTAAGGTTTTAGGTTAATTGATGTAGTGCTACACTTTATATTTTAATATCATGTTGAGTTTAACACTACAATTATCTAATCTATAGTTTAATCTTGTAAATATGGTATAAATTTTCATACTTATCTCTTGAAAGAAATTACCAGCATTTGGAAGGCATTCATAGCTTAGAATATGTTATGTTATAATTATAAAAGCTCATACTATATCTATAAGCTTAAATTTTTAGTCTAAGTGATTATGGCGCTATCCTTGACATAGTATCAGACCAAAAAGTCTAAGTTAAATCTCTTGTGTTGTTCTCATTTATCACTATGTAATTAAGTAGTCCATTTGATTGGTTTTAGTTATAATATGAGCACAAACGTGAAGGGAAATGTTAGTAATAAATATGGTAGGGCATGCTGTATCTACAACTTAAGGTTTAGAGTATATGGCTGTGGCATTATCCTTACAAGAATATGGTTTTGAACGTCAATATACTTAAATCAGCAAAATGTCCACATTTGAATTTGACATGTACATAGAGTAAATTATAGATTATTGCACAAGGAAAAAAGAAACACCAATGTAGGTTTTGATTCAAGTAGCCGAGAAAATTTTTTTTACCCATTTCCTAAATTGTGATGGAGACCTATGGAAGCACATAGATGGAGCATACCTGTGCACCATTTTCACTTTGCTGATTTGTTTGAGGAAATGCTTCTGAAGAGAATGCTTCCCTCTTTCCAAGGCAATAGAAGTTCAGATAATCACGTGGATGGTGGTGGTCTGACAAGCCTGCCTTTTCAAGAGCTTCTGCTATGATTTTATACATCATGGCCATTGTTTGTCCCTAGTGATACAAAGTTGCCTTAACTAATAATCAGGATAACATATTGGTGCATTTGATCAACCAGATTTGAATTTATTTGATTGAACAATAATGGCTAAGGTTGCATTTGTTTCATAAAATATTTCCAAATAAAGTATTTTATTTCACATGCTTTCAGACTTCTCCAACACTTGTGGCAATCAAAGTTTTGCAACTGACACATTATTATAGTAATCTCAAGAGCATCTAGATTCTAGTGACCTTTAGCATTTAATGGTGATAGAAGACAAGAGTAACATCTAGCCATCCTGGTGGTGGTTGGTACCTATGAAAAATATCAATAAAGAAAATGATTTTATATTTGTAATGGTGAAAATTTACCTTATTTTCCATCATTTTATGTATGGTTAACCACAATCATCAGTCATTAGTTGACACTTTCATCTTCCAGCATCATTTGCCACTAAAAGACACTATTGGTCACTAGTTCTTTAGATTATTATGATAATATTTAACTATTTCAAACTTTTGATCTTACGAAGTGCTGAAAAAAAGTTACATGCTTTTAGCAAAGAAAATACACCCTAATTTATAATGTTTACTATAATTTAACTAGCATGATTATCAACTAATATCATAATAATTTTAAGATGCCATAATATCTTGTGGTTTTAGTGGCTTGGTGGTGGAAGGAGCTTACCATAGCAGCACAGCTTACTATGGTGGAAATTGTTTTAGGCTCTAGGAAATAATCTTTCTTATTTTTTCTTAACATTTCTTTTTTAGTTAATCGACACCTTGCTTACCAGACATACTATTGTCACCCACCAAAACCCACTACTAATGGTAGTTTCTTAAGATTAATAAGAAAAACTTTGAGTATTGTAAATACTAAATTGTAACAAATACAAATAAAAAACTTTGGAAGATGGTTTCAGCAAAAACAAAGCATCCTACTTTTCACTTTGATTTTGATTCAAGAGGGCAAAATTACACCATAATAAGGAATGAGGGAAAAAGGAAATGAAAAAGATACTGATACTAAGTTCAAAAACCATTTGCTTTAAGAAGACACTTGGAGAAACTCCTTTTCCTTTAGTTTTTCCCTCATAAGAAGAAGTTTAAACTCTTTTTCATCCCTTTACTCGCAATAAGTCACATTGAAATGAAATTTAGTGAAATAGCATATGGTGGGACGTAGTTCTGACCTGCCAAAAGAGAATTTCCTGCACAGGAGCACTGCTAGGTACACCCTCAGGCCACATTGGTATAACAATATATACACAAAAATGCTGTTTGGCACTAATCTTTTGAGCTATTTTCAGTGCCAATTCAATTGGGATCAAGTTGTTTGCACCTGCAACAATTTGAAAATGAAAGTCCCATGTAAATGCACTACTCTTACTCTTGGAGATGCAACCATAAAGGAACCAAATTTACTAGTCCAATAAAGCATTGGTCCTTGTCAGTACAATTCCCTCTAGTGGCAGTTCACTTTCATTTAAGTTAAAATTGGCAAGTAGATATAGAGGGCCTTTTTCTTATTTTTTATATAACATTTTTCTAAAATGAAGTATATTCAGACCCGAGTTTAGAAAAAGTCCATTGAAAAGATATAAATATTATAGCATCATTTATATGTTGCTATTACACCATAATGTTTTCATCTATTTTTCACTTCTATAGTCTTGCTTTTCCCATTTGGTGATAGTCCTCATGGATCCTGTAATTAGGAAATGCAATCCTCGCTAGAGTTCATCAAATTGAGAAATTTCCACTACAGTTCTATCTTCTTCATTGCCCTATTTTCTTCCTACCGATTTATTTACACTTCCTCTTTTGTAATGGCAACACACCGGACACGTATCTCCTTTGATACTCGCACATTCAATTTGCAGGGCTGGAGGTGCAACTGTTGCAAACTGGTTGATTGAACATCAGCCCAATCAACTTGGTAAGTCATCTATTTATAACATTATCATCAGACAAAACGATCATATCCAAATCCTTAAAACACCTTATAATGAATCCTCAACTCCTGACTAATCTTTCAGGCCCAGGCCTGTTCATTCAAACTTCTTGAGTTCCTTTAGAAAGTGATAGGCACTTAATATTGTACATGATCATTTTTTTACAGATCAAATGCCAGCCTCTTGGATTTATGAGCACCATATTGCACAAATTTTTAAAAAAGTAGAGAAGTTTCTCACTCCAATTATATCAAAAGTATGATTGAAGATAAAATAACAATGAAAGGGCCCTTCGTACTGTAGGGAATAAATTGATGCAAAGTGATGATGCAATTATTCTGAAAAGTAGCTACGTGGTACAAGTCCTCTGCGTGTGATAGAAACTTGGAATTTACTATACCTGCATTTCGGTGTGATGACCAGCAAAATGATGATCCAAGAAAATACTGATTCTCTATGTATATGAAATGTAGTGCCGATCTTATTGCTTTCACATATGCACTATGGATGCTTTTATCAACTTTCAAATTTTTTCCACAGATGAGATTCTGCAGAAACCAAAGAGTATGAGGGGAATATTTTGAGCACTAGATATTAGTGTCTCTTTTTCCAGCACAATTCCTACTGAAAAACTTTTGTATAAAAAAAGAATGGATACTTCAACAAAATTCAGTGATGTTTTCTAATCTTTTTTGTTATTGATAAATTTAATACGCACACTGTATCTCAACTTTAAAATTTATTATCCTCATAGACTGGATGGAAACATAAACATTTATAAAGCCTGCAGTGACAGGCTATCTCAACTACTATGTTACATTTTCCTAAATTATGTTGATCTCTATGGGAACCTTATTCCTACCTGGGATTCAGCTTCTCGAACACTTTTTGGGAATCCCTTTACAGATCCAGAATCAATTGAGCGAAATACCTTGAACAAGAAAGCTCAAATCATCAGATACTTTTAGAATTTTGAATACAGAAGTTCCTGTTCCAATTTTCTTTACTCATTTACTCACCTGCACATGCCAATTTTCAGGATCATTCTCATCCCTTACATGTATGATTTTATCACTTTCAGGATCTGATGAAGGAGAGAGTATCCATGAGATCCGGTCTAGCCTAATCAAAGTATCCTCATGCCAGTAACTTCCAACTCTTTTCAACTTGAAGTTACGCCATTTTGTTGCTTTTTTCCATCTTTGCTCAAAATTCTTTAATATGTCATATGCAGCTGGACCCTCAATTTTGCAATGTAAATCATGCCATGGTTGCCTCGGAGCATTAGCAGTAGACTGGATAAATATCATCCACAATATTGCTATTGTCAGCTACTATATAGAACGCAAGTCATGTCATGTATTAAGAGAAAAAACACACTCCATCATCCTTTTTGGAATAAAAGTATAGGCTATGTAAAGCACGCATATGTGAAACGAAGAGCAGTGCAGCCCCCAGGAAGAATAAGGGCACCACAAGGACTCTCTGATTTCTTCAAGTACATAGACTTCTATTTCCAAAATCAATGCAGACACATGGTATCCATATAATTGTATTGCAAAAGATCAAAATAGCGATGGGGCAACAAGATCACCATATTTATATATACGGGCAAAAGTTCTCCTAGTTTGAGGTTTATAGAAACCACTTACTGTGAATGTAGGATTATGGAAATCATTTTTGAAGACAGTGTCGAGATCACTGAAAAGCCTGTGCTCCGGAGTGTCATATCGTCCATCACACAAATCCAACCCTCCTATAAAAGCTGTTACTTTTCTGTTGTTTCCAGAAGCTTGAGTGTCAAGTAGCAGACACTTTTGGTGATGTGTGTAAAGGGTCCCCACAACCTGGACTACAAAGATCCATATAAAGAAGTGAACAAAATAGAAAATCCAAAGATTCTCAAGTGAAAAGAAAGCCTATATACACATCATTTTAAAATCAAGTACAACAAAACCTTTTTTCTATACCTGTTGCTTAAAGATACTAAGCTTGTTGCTGGCATAACGAGGAGCAAGCACACAGTGGACACTAGAATGCCGGAAAAATTTCTTAGTTTCTTCATCATGGGTTTGCATGACTCCATCCTACCATGGCAGCTCTTGTTAGTTTCAAACTTCTGAAAACAATTTGTAAGGTTACGTGTTCTTTTTTTGTCACAACTTTTTGGCAGCAAGGCTTCAGGCTTGTATTGCTAAAATTGCAACATTATGATGAATGGATATAAATTGGTATGTATACTTGGAAGTTGAAAAAAAAAAAAGTGCATGACCTGAATATCAGTCTTGGTAAATGATTTAATCATACAGCAGAATAGGGCATCTCTTACTATCATTCAAAGGCTGATTGAAGTAGGTCCCAAGGAATAAAATAAATAGTGCAAGTCCAATCTAATCCCAGTTACAAAGGAACAAGGATCATGCAGTTACCGTTTTCAAAAGAAATTTATCATGAGATGTCTTGTCATCCCAAACCAAGATCATCACGCGGACCCCTTCCTCAGATTTATACTTCAGTAATTCTCCTAGAGAAAGCTCTCCTCCGTTGGGTAACGGTCTTGTTGGTTCTCGCACCAGCTTTACCTTGTGATATATCGACCATCCAGTGATATATTAGGTGATGAGCCTCCAAGATGCATGGCATATGTCTTCCCAGCACTTGCCTTGCTGATAGAGATTCCCATCTTCAAGCAAAATTTCAGGAAGCATGTTGTCTGGTACATGGGCATCTTGATAAAGAGTAACGCTACTACCTTGCGAAGAGGAAAATAGGTATTTGGAACTCCCAAGTACTCTGGCCCAGCCCCTACACCATCTTTGTACAAGGGTTTTGTTCAACAGGTTTATACAGGATAGAAATATGCAACTCGGGGTATGGCTTTAAAGGGGTTCCGTAATGGCCTAGGACAGGAAACCAATCGTTAATTTCATTGCCTGATAAGATTTTTTCTACAGGTATCTCCACCACACCAATAAGTTCGGCCCCAAAAACATCGTTATCCTTGACATGAAATTCTACTTTTATCACAGGATGTGCAACTGGAACACAAAAATGTTCATCCCACGTGGGGTTTTCACAGTTGGGGATAACTCGAGTTCTAGCAATGGTAGCGCCAGCAACGCAAACAGACACGTAAGGATCACTAGTAATGATGGAATGGTTGCCTGGATGCTTCCTGAAATTTTTAGTACATGGAGTTGTGAAAGGCTCAAAGACGGAACAACATTGCCTCATCCTTTCAGTTGTCAAGTCCATGTTCGGGAGAGATTTTGCTTCCAATATCCACATATCCAATTCACCATGCAAGAAAACGGGTTCCCTTGCATTCTTAGCCTCTTTGCCTTGATCACTCTCGTCAAAACCCATTATGATTCCCCAGCGAGATCAAGACTGAAAATTTCTAAAAATCAAACAAAACTTTGATATCTTCCCAGAATGGATTTGTTAGATTTTTACATATCCTTATCAAGAAATCCTTTTTATCCCCTTACGACTGCCTCGCGTGGAAGCCAATCCCTACTAATCAATCCAGGGGCACCCCCTGCTGAATTAGGACATAAATAAACATAAGAAAACAACAAACACATTACAATTTACACCCATTCTTTTTACTTGTATAGTTCAGAGAAAGAGAGAAAAGGGTGTTCATTGAATACTTCAATCAACTCATACTCTATAACCTACATATTTCTAAATCATGTTGCACGATGAATTCCCGACTGGCGCCGGACAACTAGCATTTTATAAAATAAACCTTACTGAATGTGCCAAGGAGGTGCGTATCCCTATCTAAAACAATCATTGTTTAAGGTGAAACATAATAAAAGTCTGCCGCTGATGATGAGTCGAACGGAACACATGCATATGCTTTAGATATGTTCGATTTCAGCTATCAAAATCTCATACACATGTCCCGTGCACGCAAAGCAAACAAGCAACATTGTGAGGAAGGAAGGGGTAAATGAATTAGAATTACCAAACGGGGAAGAGAGAGAAGAGGAAGCCCCCAGGATCGAATGTGGGATTTTGTAGAAATGTAAAGGAAAAGAAAATGAAGATGAAGATGAAGATGAAGAACAGCATGCATATTTCTTTTTTCTGTTTTTTTTTGTTTACCCAAGTCACACACATTTTCTGAAAGAGAAACGGTCAAATGCCACTCCTACACAGATACTCAGCTCACGCAAACGGCGGGAAACCTCTTATACTCACTAACCGTTTCCAATTCTTATCATAAACAAATTAACTACTCTCTTTACTTTTCTTGTTGGGAAAAAGAAAATAATATTTAAGTTTTTTAAAAAAATTATAAAATTGTCACTAAGGTCTAAATAATAGGCAATTTGACCTTGTCTCTCCATCCCTACCTCTTGAATTTCATATTTCGTTACTTGTACATTAGTCAATAGAAATAATTGTTACCAGCTAGAATTGTGTACAATTAGCTATATAAATCATAATCCACCACAGAGAAATAATTCCGACCCAATCCATCCAATCACAGCAGTATTCCAAAACCCTTCACAACCAACATAAGGGAGAACTCATAAAACATAATGAAAATAGTTGCAATATTGTTCAATTAATTACATCAAATATATATACAATAATACATACCATTATTGTAAAACATAAATATAAATAAAATCTAATTTAATCCTGCATGCTTTCTTTCCATCGTCTCTGCCTAGTGAAAGTACGAAGGAATAATGTATGCTGATGTAGACTATGCTAGGGATGCTCCATAGATGGATCAACCCGTGTGAATGTGGCATCCCCATCTCCACCACCAACACTGTACTGTGAAATGGGATAGGTTTGGATCCACCTGGGTGAGTCTCTCTGCCATATTATGTGGTGGTGATAGTCGCCTCTTATATGGAGCTCCTAGGGTCTAAACAGCATATGAGATGTCTAGCATCGGGGTGTCTAGTAGATGAGCATATGATAATGATGATGATAGGCCAGAGAAATCAAGCTGAATACGCAAAGGGCTAGGCTTATCATGGTGTATATACAAAGGCAAAGGCGAAGGCGAAAGCTCATCTATGATATTTGCAGCTCTGTATTGGCTTCACCTTTGCTCCTGGCCTCCATCCCATTCCCCCCATACCTCTCCTTGTGTGGTTTGCGTCTCTATACTGGCTGAGGTTGTAGGTCATCCTCACCACTAACGGTATCAAGTGCAGGGCCTAGTGCTAGATCATAGATATGAAGTCTTATGAACTCATCCACTACATAAATGACATCTCATGCAGTGCCATGAATGTCCTCAGCTGACATGTCAGGGACCAAGTGAATGAAATCTGCTTGCAATTAAGAGTAAATATGTAGATCAGGAAATAACAAATTCAATATATATCCATATACTTATGTAATCACTGAACCTACCATATATTGTATAATGGCCCTTATACAACTGATCCAGTGCCTGAGGATCGCATGATACCAATCAAAATAATCTCCAAATGTACCAGTAGGGATATTCGGTATCTCCACAATGCAATTGCGCTTGCCATCCCACTCTACGACCCTCCTGCGTGCTTTACCAGCTAGTTCCACTCGAACGCCCCAATAAGTCTAGCTTATGTAATGCTCTCATATCAAATGGGGAGTTTGAGATCCCTTGAAAATCCCAAACTATTTGAGCACCTTCTTTAGATAGTAGTACTCAACAATGTGAAAGCAAATCAAGGGAACCTGTGCATGTCATACATTGCTGCCAGCTCGACAATACTTAGGTATGAAATCTATAATAGCAGAGTACAGGTCCTAAACAACCTGTTGAAGAAAAAAGTAAGCCATACATAAGTAAAATTAATGAAATTGTGCACATATGAACAAATAGGACATACAAAACCATACTTGTTTAGGTACATGCAATCCAAAGGATAACACAAGAATTTTAGGAAGGAAAGTATACCGATTTTGAGCTTGATGATGAAGATGTCATAAGGATGAAAGGAAGGTTATGCGTATCGGATGATAAAGAGATGGAAAGGACATTATGGGAGAAGCTCACAATTTGGGATACACCATGCATCCTGGTGGAACTAAAATGTATCAAGATCTCAAAAGCCACTATTAGTGGAATGGTATGAAAAGAGACATGGCAAATTTTGTGATGAAATTCCCTATATTCCAGCAAGTGAAAGTGGAACATCAAAGGCTGGGAAGATTGCTGAAACCATTGGCCATACCTAAATGGAAATGGGATCAGATTACGATAGATTTTGTATATGGTTTACCCTGAACATCAGTCGGATATGATGCCATAGGGGTCATAGAGGATCGACTTACCAAGTCGGTACACTTCATTCCAATTAATATGACCTATTCAATCGATAAGTTGGCAAAGCTGTATATAAGGGAGATTGTGGGGCTACATGGAGTTCCAGCAAGGATCATGTCCAATGGAGACCCGAGATTTGTATCAAAATTCTGGACAAGTTTGCAATTGTGTATGGGGACCAAGTTGCATTTCAGTACTGCATACCACCTTCAGACGGATGGACAATTGGAACGGATGATTCAAACTTTGGAAGATATTCTTTGGGCTTGTGTTATGGAATTGAAAGGGAGCTAGGAAGTGCATTTGCCTTTGGTTGAATTCGCTTATAACAATAGCTATCATTCGACCATCAAGAAGCGACCTATGAAGCCTTATATGGGCAAAATTGTAGATCACCCTTATTTTTAGATGATGTAGAAAAGTTTGTCATTGGACCTGATCTCATCCAAGATGCAACAAGTAAAGTTCGAATTATCTAACAGAGGATGAACGAAGCTTAAGAACAACAAAAGAGTTGGGCAGATAAAAAACAAAGAGTTCTCGAGTTCGAAGTTAGAGATAATGTATATCTAAAAATTAATCCCATAAAAAGTATACACCAAGTCCGAGCACAAGGGAAGCTAAGCCCAAAGTACATTGGGCCATTTGAAGTGCTTGAAAGGATTAGTGATTTGGCCTATCGCTTAGCATTTCCACCAAATTTGTTAGGTATACATAATGTGTTCCATGTCTTAGTGTTAAGGAAACATGTACCAGACCTTGACCGAATCGTGAAGCTAGAGTCGGTACAGTTGAAGGAGAACCTTACTTATGAGGAACATCCTGTTTAGATTTTGGATCAAAAAGTTCAATAGCACAAAAATAAGGAGATTTGGTATGTTAAAGTTTTATGAAGACATCATTCTCATGAAGAAGGCACTTGAGCGTCTAAGGATGAAATCCAACGAAGATACCCATGTTTATTCAAAGAATCAGGTATAAAAAGCTAAGTTTTGAGGACAAAAATCTTTTTAAGGGGGGTAGGTTGTAAACCTCTAGATTTTATGTTACGTTTTATGTTTTCCTAGAACTGGAGGTCAATCGAAAACGATAAAGTCAACAAATTTATAACAAACCCTAGTGAATCTAGATCCGACAATCTTGCGCTTTAAACCCTTAAACAATAAAATTCAGTTAATCATAGATTATAGTCCATAATAATATAGTGAAGCTTAAAAATATCATATTCGTAAAAATTTAGTTCGTTTCGGACCCAAATGGGAACATTTTTCGAAAATCGTGTTTGATGCACCAAATGGTAAAATATTTCAATAATATCGTTGAACTCGTAATAATATAAGAATTTCAAAAATATCAATTTTAGAATTTTTTGATATCTAAAAAATCAGATATAGTCCATTTATGCGTATTTTTTTTACTATTGGTATTAATTTGTCCTGTCTATTATTCATGTTACTATTCTACACTATTCACTACTATTCCTCTATCTCTATTTTTTCTTACTACCTATTTTTACACTCTACCATACTTATTTCTTACAATTTACATTTCCCATAAAATTTTATTCACATCATACCTTACACATTATCACTTTTCATTACAAAAAGTACAAAACAATAAAATCAACTCTTCCTCTCTCACACATCCAAACCGACACTACACACACATACATCTAACTTCATTTCATTTTTATTTTATTTAATTACATCTAATTTCTCTCCACATTTATCTATAAATACACCCCCTCCCTCCATTTCTTTCATGCACTTCTCAAACATACCAAAACTCTCTCAAATTCACTCCTCAAATATTCTCTCTAAAATTTCTTCCCAACTCTCTCATCTTTTCATATTCTCACTATCTCCATACAACACCAACCTTATTTCTTCTACTACCCACTTCTCTACATTAGGTAAAAATTCCTGCAATAATTCTTTATGTTCATGTAACTTAACATGACCATAGTGTATATTTTCTAAACCCGTGGGTTAAGAAAACAACAATATATTCATGTTTTGTTCTTGTTCATGCAAAATTTTATTATTATATTGTTATTATGTTGTTATTATGTTATGCTATATTATTCTTGCTTCTAATCTAACTCCTATATGTTATTAAATATATTTATGTATATATATTTCTTAGAGCATACAATCTCACTAACATAACTTTTATTTGTACATACTTTGCAATTTATTTACTTATTTTATGCTATTATATTAAGACTAGTTTTTCTAGTCTTAGACTTGTTCCCGTCAAGTCAAAACAATTTTTTTTTTTTTTTGCTTTTCTTATTTTTTTTCATTTTATACTTACCCATGTCTAAGTCTGAGAAGCCTTGATACAAGCTAAGACTTTCCAATACTTGATATTTATTATGTGCTTATTTCATTTCTATATCTTCTATCTTTAATATTAATTATTTTTGTCATGTTACTTAATTATAAATTCATGTTCATGCATGATCATTTTGTTGTCTAAATAAAAATAAAAGAAGTTCTTTCTTTGATAAAGAAAATAAGTTAAGCTCATTATAAAAATCTAATTTTATCAGTTAGGAAAGTTTCTATTAAAATTTAGAATTTTGTTTCGACAAAATTCTTTCCAAAAATTTTAGACAAGTTCATCATATATTTTAATGTTGTTATTATGTAAGACTTTTTCAAAATTTAACTAAGTAGATCTTTAATCTCTTTTCAAACTACCAAAATAAAATTTATCATTTAAAATCTTAATATTGATAATTCCTTATTATGCAAATTTTTCTTAAAAACTTATTTATAAGATCCACACTAACATTTTAATACATACTAAGATCAAGACAAGCTTTTCAAATCAAGTTAAAACCATCTCATCAAGTAAAAGTTTACTTAAAGGATAAAATTGGTGGATAACTTCAAAATACTAAAATATTAGAACTTAAACTATCTTTCAGGAGTTAAGGAAAAATAATTATAATAAAAATCACCTACTTGATAATTTAAAAGTTCTTAGTTTTTCTTTCCAACAACTTAAAATAAATTTGCAAGTTTCACTTTTTCAAACTACTAAGACCAGTTGTTTTATGAAAAATCATTGTTAAGACAACATCATTAGAGTTACGTAGATAATATGAGTTTAAATTTGTATTAAAATGATTTTTCAACTATATAAATATCTATGTGTTGTTTATGGATTTTATGGCAAAATAAAGTCTAGAAAATTCATTTTTTAAGGGCTGGGAAATTCGTGACTATTCTGTACCGTACCATTTGAAACCCAAATGGATTTTTATAACAAAAATAATCTTAGAAATAAATAGATCTTTTTGAGTAGGTAGAAAATGACATATTATATGTGAAATTTCAAGTTAAAATCAACAAGTTATGGTCATTTTAAGTTGGAATTTCACCTCATCCGAATTTTGATGAACTTAGTAAAATAGAATTGGCAAGTTAAGTAGAACTTCCATGAAATATTTATTTTGAGTATTTCTATTATTTAGGTGACATAGAAGATGACTTTTCCTACCTGGAAGACTATTTTGTCTAGTGGACTACTACAATAGCCGAGTGAGTTTATTTCCTACATTTCATACTTATGTATTTGCTTGTAGACTAGTGATATTAGAAGGGAAAAGGAAAAAAAAATATTAATATTTTTAAAAAATTACAGAAATGTCATTGAAAAGAAAATATTCCTAGTTTTAGGCAATTTGACATCGTACCTTGAAGAGACGAAGTCATTAGTACCTAACCTCATCTCTAGAAAAGACGAGGTCAATGTTCTGCATAAATCTCGTCTATTCAAGAGACGAGGTTCATTCTAAGTAATGACCTCATCTCTTGGAGAGAGGAGGTTCATTGTATGCAATGGTCTCCTCTCTTGGAGAGACGAGATCAGGTCTAACATCACACAAATTCGTTGAAAATCATAATTACCCCTCGATTACATATTAATTGTTATAACCTGTCAAAATCATACAGAATGAGATATATAATCATTCATTAGCCATCATCCACCATGGTTAAACAACTTGCAGACTTCATAACCCAACCACAAAAGTATTCCCAAACCCAATCCATCAAAAAACTCAGTATCAAATCCAATTCATTCTATCATAGCAGAATTGTAAAACCATTTACAGCAAACATAAAAGAAACTCAGAATGTGGAATAATGGAATGAATGCTGTGTTAAGTACATGAATGTTATGTTAACTACAAACACTAATGAGAGAAAAGAAGAATCTATATACAAGCATCATAAAAGATAAAAATCTATACAAAAGCTACTGCTGGGTGCCCTGCCTCCCTCGTCCTCACTTGACAAAAGTCTGGGGGAACGGATGTGCTGGTGGACATCCTAGTGGACAAAAGTTATAATGATTCAATATATGCCACATTTTAACTTTTCATATGAGATGATCTTTAGTCTCAAACCGCATCCCAACCTTGAATTCATTACTGAAACTCCAATTAGTAGCACTCATTTCTTGCTTAACATCAAATGCGGCATAACCACTACCAACATCAGCAATGAAAAAAGGTACTGGTACTAAGCTCCCAATTGCATCAACGTCAGTGGGAGCCACAAAATGGTGCTAGTCATTTCTATTACACTGTATGCCGGTTACATCATCTTCCTGGGGAAAAGCTACCCAATTATCATTTCCATCATCGTCATAGTCATCACTAGATTCACTTGCCGAGGAGTCTTGCATTACAAAATATAACAACTATTTCCTCATATGTTGAATTCCTACTAATACTAACCACCGCAACTAGCCGCTTATTATAACCAAAACCATCATTCTCCTCCACAATGTTGCCATGAGCATACAATACAAACCTTGCTTTATCCATTTCCTCTCCTCACCTACACTGTTATCTCATAAAACATAAGGTGAATACATGAAATTCGCATCATCACTTATCTATCGCACTCATCTAATATTTAAGCATATTTACTAATCCTACTATATTCACCCCAGTCTTCTAATAGTATATTATCAATGTGTATGATGTCTACAGTATATGATTTCATGATTTAGTTCCCGATAAGTCATTTTTACTCTATATTTTTCATAGGATTTTGAGCTTAATTTGTTAAGAATTTCCGATAAAATCCTGCAAAAATTATGTTTTTGATAAAAAAATTTTTGTTTTGAAGCTCTTAGAATCAAATAAAGAGTAATCAAGTATTTTAATTCATATATGGAGCAAAAACAACAAATAAAGTAAAAAAAGCAGAAGTCGAGCCTTGTAAAGATACAGCCGATGCCAAACAGAGAAAGAAGACAGCAAAAATTGGTCTATCGAGTCTCAAATGCGAGCTCTCGATATGACCCTCGACTTTAGTTGAAGCGATTGAGCGTCATTCTGAAAAAAATACATTGTCGAGCCTCAAAACTCGACCCTCGATTTTGTTGTGCTGACAGACTAATTTTTTAATAAGATTACCTTAAGCCTCAACAATTTAACCTTCGACTCTCTCAATCTTACCCCTCGATAGAGCAATGGACAAAAACACACAATTTACTTAGGAATTTCCTGAAGTCAAGCCTGATCTTGCTGAAATACGAGCCTCGACCAATAGAGCATGCGACCCTCGACGAGTGTTTTCACAGCTCATTTGCACATGTGAAAAGTTATCAAATTCTATTAGAAAGGATCTGTCGAATCTGCCACATGTCAAAGAAAGATGGCCATGCTTTCTGTACTAGTAGTCTATAAATAAACATGCAAGCGTGCATTGTAAAGCGTGTATCAACAATGTAAATCAGTATTAACGTAGAGTAGATTCTAAAGAATTTTTGGGTAAAAGAATTTCCATTTCTTTTTACTAGAACATTTCTTCTGTTTTCTGGGTAAAATCAATTTAACCCAATGTTTATAATTTCTATAAATTTTTGAGTAATTAATTGATTAATCTTCGAATTTGTTTTATTCATTCTAATTTGTGCTTATTTTGATAAATCCATGGAGAAATAAACTTCTACAGCTTAGGGATTACGAATCCAATTTCCGATTTAGTCTGATTTCAAATACGCTTTCAAGTAAATTTGATTGGGTATTTGTAATTAGTAACTTGAATTTAACTTGTGGTTTTTAAAGGAATGGTGCATTCTTTTAGATCCACGATTGATTTCAATTGAATAGATCGAGAGATCATTCAATTGAATAGATCTGTGGTTGCTAATGGAGTCAATCCTAACTACCTCTTGCCGAGGAATAGGTGAAGACTTTCTGTCACTTATTTTAAAAAATCATTGAGCTGTCTTTTCAAAACAATGGATTCCTATTATTTATGCGGGTCTAATCAAAACTTCAGATTACTGGTTTTAGTTAGATCTAGAACTACTAACTTCAAGAGAAGCTTTAGTTTAATTTAGAGAATCCAACGGTATAAACACACAATTTCAAACAGCTTTTAAGAAGTTATTGTCTTTAAGACATCATTATGATAAGGAAATGTTGAAGTAACCCTGAGTCACTATTTCATAGAAGTTACAAGCTTATTTCTCATTTTGTCCATTAAACATTTGTGAATATTTCTAACTTAGTATAGTTTATTTTTTTCCTTTATGATTTTCTAAAATCTTTTCTTTGGCTAGACAATTAATGGGGTTGAGAGTATACTAGCTGTCAATCATTCCTTTGGGACAAACATAAATCATTTACTATGCTGCATTTGATGAGTGCGCTTTTCCTGTGAGACCGTAGTTATTGGTTTAGAAAACATTTATAAATTTGAAAAACTCGGTCAATGATCAGTGGAATTTGAACTTTAAATTTCACGAAACATTATATAATCACAACACCAAACCAATTCCTAATTTCAAAAACTAAATACTATAATCACAATTACATTATAATCTCATCAATTATACGGAGAAACCTACAACACCAAAAAAGAAAAAGGGAAAAAATGGAATAAAAAAACTTATCCTTCGGTCCGAAACGAAGGAACAACATGATACAGGCAAAAAAAAAAAAAAAACAAAGCAACACACCAAGCTCATTTCCCAAACCCATACCATAATGTCGCAATACTAACAGTAAATGTAGGATCTCAACATCAAATGCAACATCACAAATAGCGAAAATTCACGCGAAAATTAAAAACCAAATTACCTATCGATTTCAGCACGATTTCGAGATTTTTCGCATAAAATTCTTCACTTCTACACAATCTTATCACTTCCTCAACACCTAACAATCGATCCAACTCCAAATGATGCCCTGATTTTGCGTCGATCACAATTGGGAAATTGGGGGGAATTGGGGAATTCGAGTGTTTTCCGCACGCAAAATGAAGAAGAAGAAGTGTTACTGTGAATTTAGACCTCGACAACCTCGTCTGTTAACGAGACAAGGTTATCTCCTAAGGACCTCGTCTTTTCAACAGATGAGGTCCTAAAGTGGAGGACTTCGTCTCTCTAGACGATGAGGTCATTACTTAGAATAAACCTCGGAACATTGACCTCGTCTCTTGAAGAGATGATGTCAAGTTATCTAAAACTGGGAATATTTTCTTCCCAGTGGCATTTTCATAATTTTTTAAAAAATATTAATATTTTTTTTCTTTTCCCATATTAGAATTAGGGAAAGATAAAATGGGAAAGTGCATGTGCTTTATATATATGGTTGAATTTATGTTAAGTACATCGAGGCGGGAATTGACTATAATCAATGTTTGATTTAAGTATAGGAATGATATGTTTGCAAATTCTATGATCACCCTTAAAATATTTAATATTATGCCATGAATAGTTAATTAAAATTGATTTATACATATCACGTAGTGAGACATTGCATTCATTACTATATACTGGGTGGGACAAGAGCATAATAGTAAGGTCCGTAGAGCCTAAAATTCTACATAAAGGCAAATGGTCTCTCGAATTAATTTAATGGTGAGTAGACACCAGAATGAACTACATTTTAGCAGCTAGTGGTAGCTTGCATAAACTACGAAATCTTATTTGCGAATAGTGGTCTATATGGCCTAGAACACCTAACCTTGAATGGAGGGCGTAAATCCACTCAATATATGATTCCTGGAAAATTATATGTATTGTATGCTCACGTGTTTGTTACATTTCATATGTTTGTCTAAATAACTTGTTTGAAGTATTGGTTGGATAAGTAGTTTATTGTGGAAATAATTCTCACTAAAGAAGTAAACTTACCCCCTCTTAGATACTTTTTGTAGTACCCTTACTTATGGCCGAAGCCCCAAGGCTATTCCCAGTACTACCTTTTGGATTCAGGAGCTTTTGGAAGAAGTAAATGACTAGAAGTAGCTTAGACTTCTAAGTAAAACTCCAGTGTAATTATTTTGATTAGACTATGATGGACTTAATGTTTATTGATAGGAGAATGCCCCTTTGATATTTGTGAGACCCCCTTGTAATTTATATTTAAGATGTATTTGTTATGATTTCCATTCTTAATTACTATTATTGATATCCTCTTGAAGAACTTGTTTCAAAGTTTGGTCTTATATGATCGTCAAGGTATGCCTTACATACAATATCAAAGCTTTTAGGTTGACTAAAGTTGTTATACTTAAGCTTTAATATTGAGTGTAGCGAACTATCGTATTTAGGGTACCTTTTGAGGTATGACAATTGCTAGTGTTCGAGTATTAGCTAACTCCAGGTTATTTCACAAACAAGGGCTCAATACCCTTTTTTGCTTTGATTCATGTATTTATATGATGTACAATCATTCAACTAGCTATTGCTTTTAGATCAACTACTAGATCTCAACTACTAATCGTTTATATTACAATAAGCTAGAATACATGAATCTATTATAATGTGATGTAATCTTTAATCCAAACTGGTTGTTTCCTCGTGCAACTCGCAACATTTGTCTTGTTTCTCACAAATAACATTAAATGAATGGATTTAAAAATGATTTTTAGAAGATTTTAGAAGATGCTAGTGGCTTGTTGATGTTGATGTATATGTTCGAATGGGGGCATGTATCTCACGACAAGAAGCTTCTTGGGTGGTGGTAGTGGTGGTGGGGGGGGGGGGGGGGGGGGGAGGGGGAGGGGGTTGGCGCTGTGGTGTTTGTGGGGTTTTGTCTTGATTTGTATTTTTCTCTTAAACGCATTTAATGTCAAGATCATGTGAAAATTATGGAGATATTTCGATGTGATGTGAAGATCATGTATCGTTCTAGGGTTTTCTCTTAAGGTTTACGATTTCTTGCAAGAAAAGGAAGGAAATTTGTGGTTCATAGGTGACCACTTGTAAGTTAAGGTGTAAGCTTTCGATTAATGCTAAGTAAGCTCAGTAATGATTGCTAATGTAACTTAAAAAAAAAAAATCTGAGGCTCTTGTCTTGCCCATGAAGTTCATAGTTTAGATGGAGAGAGACAAAGAGTGTTCAAGTTTGTTTCAAGTCCTTTTCATGCATTTAATGTATAGATTATCTAAAATTTTCTATTAGAGGAGATGCAATTTCGGCAATTGATAAAGAAGATTAGATAAGATTCTTGATAGTGACATTTTCCTTCCTTAAGAAGGCATGTCACGCCCCATAGGGGTATCCTAAACGTGACAGCCCGCCACATGCTATATAAGACTCTCGAATTTCTATCCGAGCCCTTCGGGAGTCTTATATAGATGTAAAGCGTTCCTTTATGACAATAGAATACTCGATCGATGGAGTTAAGAAGTTTAATGTGGCATTCAGTAGCCATAGATAATAAACCAAAACACATATATACTTTACAAAGTCTAAAGGGCATTCCCCCGCAAAATAATATTAACTCCATTACAGTCATCTAGAGTCCTTTAGTTTCCAACGGAAGTCTAAACAAAACCGAAATAAACTTCTAAGGGAAACTCCTAGCTCCGATACCTGAGCTGTGGCTTGCCTCGGCCTAAGCCAAATGAATTCATGCTGCAACAAGTAAAAACTATAGGGGCGTAAGCTAACTAGCTTAGTGAGTGAAAACTTCTATATCACAATTAAGACAAATCATTCAAACAAGTGGTTACTCAAACAAATGATATGCATCAAACAAATGAGTTCAGCAAACATATGATCAGCCGGAAATCATATGTGGATGGACTTGCGCCCTCCATCCCGGGTTAGCAGATTAACGAATCTTGCGGTACGACGCCATTTAAGCTCATGGTCAACTGAACAATAATTCGTTTTATGGATCATGATTAACCAACAATTTCGTTTTATGGATCACGATTAACCAACATATTCGTTTTATGGGTCACGAAAAACCAACAAATGCTAATGCTGCATCCCCGTCGTGATATGGGTGAGTCCAATTATAATTGAGGTCCAATATAGATTAATCCAATTCTTTTAGGTGACCAACAATTATTCGTAGACAATCAATATAAATTCTAGCTAAACAAGCAGCAGCTTAGCATCCGGTTTCGATATTCCTTAAGTTCAACTTCACATATCAATAGCAGACAAGTATATAATTCCCATATACCCCATCATGCATAATCGTTTTTATCTTTGCCTAAACAACTAATGCCACTATCAATACAATCACAAGCAATAATTGAGAGTGGAAGTAATACCCACTCGGCCATGGTACGCCGGTCTCTTAATAATAGTAGTCGAGTGGTAGGGTATCGTCTTGCTCGGGATCACCTACCAAATAAGAACAACCTAATAAGAATCTCATCACTAAACTAATTCAAGCTATGCATCTAAACTACACAAAATCGGAATTCTCACTATTTGCGGAAGTTCCAACTTAAAACGGCCATAACTTGATCATTTTAACTCGGAATTTCACAAATTTTATATCGATCTGTATCTACTTTGAAAGATCTATCTATTTCTAATATTATTTTCAAGTTTTGAAAACATCAAGGTCACAAAACAGAGGGATCAGATCTGTTTTGTAACGTTTTTGATTCCGAAAAATTGTTTCGCATTTGGTAAAAATGTTCCTAGTTGATGATTCTGTATAGATGGTATATGAATGGATTCCTAGTATGAATGTCATGTAATGAGCTCAATATATGCATGGTCTTGATGATTTTTGATGATGAACTCTTATGAACTCCTAACTATTATAAACTCCATAATGGTCACTTCTAAAAAGCTATTCTTTCCAACTTTACATTCCCTAGGGTTTTTATGATTTTATTCTTGGAATTTACTTGTTATCTAAATAAAAAATGAGTTCTTAACATCTATACTATCCATGACCTTCATTTATGCATAAAAATCCATATTTTTCACTTGGTAAATATGTTTTTAAACAAGCTTTTCACGAAAATCCGAATTTTGGAAATTTTCTTTTCTTGCATTTTTCCTATGAGAAAACTTGTTTAATACATAAAAAATTGAAGCTTTATTATATCTATTGCCTAAAGACTTCATTTAACTCATAAAACATTCAATTCAAGCTTAAATACTAGGTGTTTATGTAGGCATGATTCCAAATTACGAATTTAACAAACTAATCACTATCTCAAAATTTTCCATTCTAACTTCACTACTTGTTTTACATATTACTCATGCCTAAACTCATTTAAACTTACAAAAATCATTCCTTATGGATATCTATTACACATGCCCTTCATTTTTCATGTAAAACATGAGTTTTAAAGTGATTTTAGTGGTTTTTAGAATGGGGTTCCAAAATCATCCGAATTTCCATAATACATTTCTAACTAAAATCTTTTCTTTTTCAAGTTTCTTGCCTCCTATACATGAAGATCCACCATCTAACACATCTATACACATGCAAGACTAAGCTTTTATGATCATAAATGCATGTAAGCTCAAAACAACGACATGAACATAAATATCAATGAATGTTGAGTGTCTAACACTTAGATCTACCACATATGGTGCATGATCATGAGTTTCATGGCATGAACATAAATTTCTATGCGAGATTCCTACTTTACATGCATGAACATAACTTTATCTCAACAAAACTCTTTTTAAACACTAGATCCACTTCTTATGATGGCTTGACATTCTTGTATAAGTGTTTTCATGTCCCTAGCATATGATCATTGGGATTAAATGTGGAAAACACACAAGAATAGCTTTGCCATTACAAGATAATGTAGGAATAAGGTTTAGAATCATCACCTAAATGAAGATGTTAGAGATGAAAAGAAGAGGAAATGAGTTTGTATGTGTGAGTGTGAGGAGGGGGGGGGGGGGGGGGGAGGGGTTTCGGGGCGCCGGCCATGGTGTGTGTGGGAGGGAGAGAGAGTTGAAAATTTAATAATTTGTAATTTATGTAATAAAATGTAATAATTATTTAGGAAACAAAATTTCTTGGAAAAGAAAATTGAAATGAGTAGTTGTAAGGATGTAAGAATAGGGTATGGGTAGTGTGTAGTGTAGGTTGTACTTGTGAATAGTAGACAAGACATCTACTTTACCGGTTATAACGAAAATACAGGAAAAAGGCTACAACTGTAATTTTTATAGCCCGAAAAATTATAAAATTGATATTTTTGAAATCCTTATAAAATTTCGGTTCTAATGAATATTCCGGAATATTTTTCTAAGTTTGTGGTCCCAGGGCACGTTTTTCGGTAATTGAGCTCGGGAAGGCCCAAAATTAAAAAATTCCCAAATTTAAAATTTTCTAAGGTTTGAAATATACTTTAAAACAATAATTTATATTCATTTACTTTATAAAACTTCTTTTATTATGAAACCAAAGGAAAGCCGGATTTAGGGTTCCTAAGCTTCTCTCACTAGACTTAAACTGGATTGGATTAGGGTTCGCTTTTCAACTCCCGGGGTTTACTTAGCTACTGAGAATACCAGGGTTTACAAGGCAAGTGGTGTCACTCTCTCGCCGTTGATGATTTTAGCCAGTTCAAGAAGTCTTCTTGAAGAAGAATTCATTTGATGATGTGTTTTGTAAGTTTTATGACAAATATCTAAGCTATCGTGTTAAATCTTAAGTAGTACGTGTGTAAAAATATCGGTTAACTCAAGAGAATATCTTCGAAATTATGACTAAGGGTTCTATATTTTTCTTAGATAATTGTTGAGTTAAAATTTTAAATTTAAAGTTTGCGTGATTGAATATTTTTAGGTTTTTCGCTTACGTGATTAAGGTTTTCGAGGCCAATAGGTTAAATTAAGACATTATACTCAATAGACTAAAAAAATTATGAATTTCATGACTATATATTCATAATTTTTATTTGAACTCTAGATTTGTAGATTTTCATCTATTTTTAGTTATATTGTGTATATTTCATCTCTAGTGATTTATTTCAAAATTTCCTTTTGTCGATCAATAGACTCTAAAAAATCATTGTCTCTTATTTCTCTTGATTTTTAAGATTTTGCATTTTTATTTAGTGAGTTATAATCCTTTTATAAGTAATCTTGTCTTTGATATATTTTACTAGTCGGGAAAATTACTTACCCTAGTATAGAACATACTAGATAATATTCTAGAAGTGATTTAGCACGTACTATCTAAATATCTATTTATGGGAAGCTTATGTGTGTGAATA
Source organism: Combretum micranthum (assembly GCA_024138025.1). Lineage (NCBI taxonomy): Eukaryota > Viridiplantae > Streptophyta > Magnoliopsida > Myrtales > Combretaceae > Combretum > Combretum micranthum. Next base: position 128,778 of record JAMXBD010002496.1, on the reverse strand, counting down.
CATTTAATGAAGATGCTTATGTATGTGTGAATGCATTTATGAAGAAGCTAGGTAATGATTGCTCGTGATGACTTCCTAAAAATATCTAAGGTCCTTATCTTGAATCCTCTTGGAGTTCACCGTGCGAAATGTGTATGAAGGAAGTTTTAATTTTTTTCATGTCATTTTCACTCATTAATGTATGAGTTTTGTTAAGATTTAAGAAAAAAAAAGTCCTTTTTATTAATCATGGGCTTTTGAATTTTAAGGATCTTGGAAGATCCTATAAGTAATGTAGCGCCTCGTCTCCCTCTCTTGCTTGTCTTGGACAATTCCAAGATATTTGAAAGGAAATATCACAGTTGTTATTATTTGACTTATGATCTTTAAAAAACAATTATCTAAGCTATGTCATAGAATATTGAGTGATACATGTATAAATGTAACATTTAGTTTAGGAAAGCATCTTCTAAAAATCATCTAAAGTTTTCGGCTTTTCATCTAGGCGATTAAAGTTTTCGATCCCGTTATGCCAAATTAAGGCTTTAGTCTCTATAAACTCAAAATTATTCAAACTTTAATATTCTTAAACCACAAAAAATCGAAATTGATCTTTGTGACTTTTCCTCAAGGTTCTTCAAAATTCTACGTCATATTTTTCGTAATTATCATGTTCAAGTTATGCACAATTAGAAGTAGTGCTGCAAACAAGCAGAGCTCAAGCTCGAGCTCGACTCATTTAAAATTTATCGAGCTCGAACTCAAGCTCAAGCGAAGCTTTTTATCGAGCTTGAAATTGAAACTCAAGCTTGACTCTTTTAGTTAAACGAACCTTAATTTGAGCTCAACTCTTTTATGAAATGAGTTTGAGTTGAGCTGAGCTGAGCCGAGCTTTTTACTAGCCTAACGAGCTTTTGTGGAGCCTGAAATATAAATTCAAGCTAAACTCATTTAGATAGTCCATTTTCTATTTTTTTTAAACCTAAAATAATATATATGTATTGTAATATACAAAATAATTTTAAGTGATAAGTGTTCACAAGCTACTAGATTCTAATATGCCTTTATGTTGATGTTAAAAATAGGTTAAGTTTGATCAATTTCGTGTTAGAACAACATTGGCATCAATTGGATCAATTTTCTTAATTTTTGCAATAAAGGCCGGCATCTCTGGTGAAGAACGTTGCCGGCCTAGGACTTAAATTTGCCAGCTTACTCTATAATAGATTAAACGCCGTCTCCTGGAGAATCTACGCCGCTGGCGTACAGACGACGTAGGATGGGAACAGTAACGTTTTTCTTAATGCTGGGAGGAAAGCTGCCGGCGTTTATAGGGTTTCTTCTCAACACCGGCATGAAAGTCGCTGGCGTAGGTCCAAGATTTGCCGGTGTATGAAGGGACGATTTGAATTCTGGGAATCAAAGCCTCGACGAACGCTGCCGGCGTTCTTGTAGATCTGGCCAGCGTATGGTGTAAGCCGGCAAAATCTGCAGATACGCCGCCGGCGTAGGGCCGGCGTATGACCAAATTTCTATAAATACGAGATGCAAAAATCATTTTTGACAGATTTTTCTTTATGTCATTTCTCCTTCGTATAAGAGAGTTTTGAAGCATTTTTGGAGTTTGGGTCTGGAGAATCATTCGGAGGGGATCATTAATTAAATGTAAGCGATCTTAACCATCTCATTTGGATTATATACAAATTTGTATAAGTCTCTTAGGGTTTGGATGATATTCATGAAGGATTTTGAAGAATAAACCTAGCTCGTGTTTTGATCAGAATAGGAAGAGAAGAAACAAGTATTATACGTTCCATATCAGTAAGTATAAGTTTTGAATCCTTTTTATACGAAATTGGACAGCCTTGATATTACGATATTGATCATATGATATTTTATAGGGTTTTGGTGAAGATTCTGATTTAAGGATTTGAAATATCCGTTCTTTGATATTATTGGAGGTGCTTGGGGTTTTTGATCAGTATAGGTCGAGTTTGAGGAGTTCTATATCAGGTTAGTTTAGATAGGTTGTTTTACGTTAAGTTTGAATTATCTATGAATGTGGTGATTTGATATATGTTAATATGTTACAGGTTGAAATTTGGAATTGTTGTTTGACATCGGGTTTGGGAGTTTGAGAGTTTGGTAGGGTTGTGGTTTGGTTTTCTAGTAGTTCGTTGACGGTTGTTTTGAATAGTTCAAGTGATCTCCTGAATATAAAAGGTACGACCAGTCCATTGTTTGATGTATGTGCTTGTAGATTAGAATTTTTGTGAATGGATGTAGGAACAGAATTGCATAATGAACTTAATAAATATTCGGCTTAATAATTGTCTGTCTGGTTGTGGTTGGCTTTGACCAGTAGAGACCTGGCAGACAGTGATACTGGTGAGGCACCCTGATGATCTTAGTGTGAGGTTGTCCCGAGTGGACTCGTGCTAAGAAATGATTCGGTAGAATTTAGGTGTTCAGGAATTGGGATGTTTGGGGAGTACCCACTCATCCATATATGTATATATGATTACTATTTTCAAATCAGTTGGTTGTTTTTATAGCAGAGTCTGAGTTACTCTGGTTCAGGATTTATGTATACTAGATTCTGAACTGTGTTGTTTTGCTGGACTAAAATAGATAATAAACTGTTGTATGCATTTAGTTTAGTTGCATTTATTTATACATGTTGTTTGTGCATAATCTTGCTTGAACTGGATTGGATATTATCGTACTGGGCTTCGCCGCTCATTCTTTTATTTCAGGTGCAGGTGATGATAATGTGATTTATGATCTTTCGGGTTTTGATATCATCTATGAGGATGGGGATGGCGTTAGCGGTCCTGACTACCCTGCTGATGACTAGTTGTATAGTCATAGATGATATAGGATGGATCAGAGAAGACTTTATGATGATTTATATTTTATTTTGTTATTGAAATTTTAAGTTGTATTTGGAGTTTTCATGTGGTGACAGTTTTAGGGCATGGTTTGACTTGTTGACCTGCAGTTATGTCAACAATGTCTAGTTTGTTGATTATGGGATTATATTCTTATCATATGATTTATTTTATTGAGGACTACATTTTTTATATACCTTGTGAGTTATACAGGTGATATTCATGTTGTTTGTGGAAATTATAGCCTTAGCGTGTTCTATTAAGAGAGAACACGTGGCGGGTTGTAATGCCAACAGGTTAGGGCGTTACAGCTTAATTGGTATCAGAGCAATAGGTTTTAAATCTGGTAGACCTAAGTTTTGACTCCTTAGGACGGTGAGATAAGAAGAGGGGTAGATAAATAGGGTTGTTGTCTAGTTAAGCTATTGATGTTTAGATTTAAGTTGTTAAATCAAGTTGGACACCCTTGTTCTAATCTATGAGGTTTTGTTTGTTTTAGAATGCCCCAGGAGAAGAAATACTGAGGAAAATGAAGAGGAACATCAGGCTCGCAATGAGAATTTACCACCTCCACCCAGGACAAGCACCAGTGGATGTAGCACAGCTTATGCAGGCTGTGAATGCTTGATAGGAGTGGTAGGTCAGCAGCAGGATATGAGGAGAGACATGCAGATAGTCAAGAAAATGCTGATGCTTGGAGGCAAGAGACAAAGGCTGCATGGACATGGGGGTAATGGAGCCCGACATCCAGATGTGCTGAGCCTTAACAAGTTTGTGGATTTAGTCACAAGTTTGAGCCAGTGCCGGGAAAACCATTGGAAGCTCAGGTGTGGATAGAGGAAGTGGAGAAAACATTTGCAGCATTGGACATTCCTGAGAACAAGAAAGTGGAATATGCATCATATTTGCTGTCTGGTAGAGCAAATAACTGGTGGGCGAGTACTAAGAGACACATGCCAGGGATGATCACATGGCAGATGTTTCACCAGGCTTTCTTCAGAGAATACTTCCCCGACAGCATTAAACAAAAGATGTTGCAAGATTATTATACGCTGCAGCAAGGAAAGCTTTCAGTTGAGGAATATGAGGCTGAGTTACACAGACTGATGAGGTTTCTACCCGATGCACTGAAAGAAAGTGAGGAAGCAAAAGTTAGTCGATTCATCACTGGATTGGAACCGGAGATACAGTACCAGGTGAACTTGATGGATCTGAGCAATTATGCAGCGGTTGTGAACAAGGCTAAGATGATTGAGCAGGGTTTGAGTAGAATCAGGAGCCGGGAACCACCGAGGAATCAAGTATATTTAGGGAAGAGACCAGCTGTCAGTGTTGTTACTCAAGATAAAGGAAAGAGACCATTTGTGCAGCAGTACAAATCTGTAGGGCAGAGTTCTGACAAGAGATGCCCTAGATGCCTTGGGCCACACGACTTGAGGGACTGCAAGTGGACAGAGAACGCATGTTTTTCATGTGGAAAGTTGGGACATAAAAGCAATGTTTGCACAGAGAAGACAGTTCCACAGGTTTTCTGTTTTAAATGTGGTCAGAGAGGACACAGAGCAGTGGACTGCAAAGAGGGACATGTGGGCAGAGTTTCCCATGGACAGAGTCAGCGAGCACCAGCTAAGATTTATGCTCTTCAGAGGAGTGAGACAGCTTCTATAGACACTGTTGCGGGTATGTTACCTATACTACAGCATAGTGCCTATATTTTATTTGATACTGGTGCTAGCTTCTCATGCATATCTGAATCTTTTGTGAGTACATGTGGTTTATGTGTGGAGATCATGTCTGATGTGGTATCTGTTAGTACTCCTTTGGGTTCTGGATCTGTTTTGGATAAGTTTGTAGATCTGTAGATATTGTGATAGAAAATAGACATCTACCTGCTGATTTGATTGTGATTGATATGGTGGATTTTGATATTATTCTGGGAGTAGACTGGTTAGCAAAATATCATGCTTATAGATTGCCATCATCTAGTGATAGAGTTTGATTTACCTGATGGAGATCGGTTTAAGTATAAGTTAGTGGTACAAAGACCCCAGTACTACCAACTTATGAGTTGTGGGGTAAATCAGTTTTGGCATCAATGATAAAGGAAGATAAACAGATATGAAGTGACAGATATACCGGTTTATGAGTGAATTCCCAGAAGTTTTTCCAGATGATATTACTGGATTACACTATGAGGGAAGTGGAATTTGGAATAGATTTGGTACCAGGAACTACACCGATATCAAAAGCACCCTATAGGATGCCTCCTACCGAGTTGGCAGAACTTAAGGAGCAGTTGGATGATCTGCTAAAAAAAAAGTTTATACGACCTAGTGTATCGCCATAGGGAGCCTCTAGTACTATTCGCTAAGAAGAAAGATGGAAGTATGCGGTTATGTATAGACTACGGGAGTTAAATCAGGTAACAATAAAGAATAAGTACCGTTACCAAGGATTGACGACCTGTTTGATTCAGTTAGCAGGAGCTTCAGTTTTCTCTAAGATTGATCTGAGATCTGGATATCATCAGTTGAGAATAAAGGCAGAGGATATTCAGAAAACTGCTTTCGGGACGAGATATGGACATTACGAATTCGTGGTCATGCCTTTTGGATTAATGAATGCTCCAGCAGTGTTCATGGATCTAATGAATCGAGTTTTCAGAGAATACCTTGATATGTTTGTGGTAGTATTCATAGATGATTTTGGTATACTCGAGAAATAAGGAACAACATGAGGAACATTTAAGATTGGTTTTGAATAAGTTGAAGAGGAGCGGTTATATGCTAAACTTTCAAAATGCGAGTTTTGGTTGGAGCAGGTATCATTCTTGGGGCATATAGTAAATGGAAGTGGAATATCGATAGACCCCGAGAAAATCAAAGCAGTGGTTGAATGGCCAAGACCTAAAACTGTGTCAGAAATCAGAAGTTTTTGGGAATGACAGGTTATTATCGGCAATTTGTGGAAGATTTTTCAAGATTGCAGTCCTTTGACAGGTTGACACAGAAAGAATTAAGTACGAATGGTGCGAGAAAGTGTGAAGACAGTTTCCAGTTGTTTAAAAACAGGTTAATAAAAGCACCAATGTTGGCATTGCCAGTAGTGGTGAGGAATATTTGCAATTTATTGTGATGCTTCGCTTCAGGTTTAGGATGTGTTTTGATGCAAGGGGCAGGGTTATTGCATATGCCTCGAGACGTTGAAACGTACGAGAGAATATCCTACGCATGACTTGGAACTAGCAGCAGTTGTACACGCTTTGAAACTTTGGAGACATTGCTGTATGGTGAGAGATGCAAAGTTACACAGATCACAAGAGTCTTAAGTATATATTCACATAGAGGGAATTGAATATGAGACAGCGAAGGTGGCTGGAATTAATTAAGGACCACGACATCGATATGCAGTATCACCCAGGGAAAGCAAATGTCGTGACAGATGCATTGAGCAGGAAGCGGGTAGAGAATTTGGCAGCTATGGTTACTACAGAACGGCATCTGATTGATGAAATGAGGAAATTTGGATTAGAGATAGTCACAAGACAAGTAGGCGAACGTTTGGCTAATATGAGAATACAACCTACTCTTGTGGACAGAATTAAAACGGGTTAGTCAGATGATCAGAGTATATTGGAGATCAAAAGAAGAATAGGAATGGGACGAGCACCAGAATTTTATGTTGATGAAGAAGGTATTTTGCGGTACAAAGGAAGGTTATGTTGCCAATTCAAGGATTTAAAGAAAGAACTGCTTGAAGGAAGCACACTATTCTAGTTATTCCATACATCGGGAGGAAACAAGATGTACCAGGACTTGAAAAAGTTGTATTGGTGAATAACATGAAAAAGGAAATTGCAGAATACGTCTCGAAGTGTCACACGTGTCAATGATAATATCGCATCGAAACCCGGAGAGTTGAAACCGTTACCAATACCACAGTGGAAGTGGGAAACATCACGATGGATTTCGTTTCCACTTTACCCAAGACGAAAGAGAAGTTTGATTCGATTTGGGTTTATTGTGGATCGTCTCACGAAAGCCAGCTCATTTATACCTATCAAGACCGGGTATAAGTTGGAACGGTTAACTCAGTTGTACATCAAGAAATTGTGACGTTGCATGGGGCCGGTATCCCATTATATCAGATCGAGACACGAGGTTTTTGGAAGGTTTTGGAAGAGTCTACATCAGCGTTGGGAACAAAGTGAATTTATTCAGTACGCTTATCACCCACAGACATATGACAGTCGGAAAGGACTATTCAGACCTTAGAAGACATGTAAGGCGTGCGTGTTGACTTTAAAGGATCTTGGAATGAGTATTTGCCTTTAGTAGAGTTTTTTCTTATAATAATAGTTTATCAAGCTTCGATAGGTATGTGCCTCCATTTGAAGCGTTGTATGGTAGGAAGTGCAGATCGCCTATTCACTGGGATGATAGGTGAAAGACAGATGTTGGGACCCGAGTTGGTTCAAGATGCAGTCGATAAAATCAGTTTGATCAGACAAAGGTTACAAACTGCTCAAAGTCGACAAAAGAGTTATGCGGACAAAAGAAGAAAACCTTTGGAATTTGAAGTGGGCGAACATGTATTGCTCAAGATATCACCAACAAAAGGGGTTGTCAGATTTGGACCACGAGGAAAGTTAAACCCTCGATACGTAGGACCGTACTAAATATTAGAAAGGATAGGCGACATGGCTTACAGATTGGCCTTACCACCTGACCTAGAAGGGTTACACGATGTGTTCCATGTGTTAATGCTTAGAAAGTATGTCCGAGATCCAAATGAAGTCATTGCTCTTGAACCGTTAGATGTTCAACCAAATCTTACTACAGTGGAAAAGCCAATAAAAGTTGTTGATTCTAAGGAGAAAATTTTGAGGAACAAGGTTATTAGATATGTTCGGGTACAGTGGACGAATCAAACAGAACGTGAAGCTACTTGGGAACTGGAGGAGGACATGAGATCCAGATATCCCGAGATATTTCAATAATTCAGGTAAATTTTCGAGGACGAAAATTCTTTTAGGGGGAGATAAATGTAATATACAAAATAATTTTAAGTGGTAAGTGTTCACAAGCTATTAGATTCTAATATGCCTTTATGTTGATGTTAAAAATAGGTTAAGTTTGATCAATTTCGTGTTAGAACAAAATTGGCATCAATTGGATCAATTTTCTTAATTTCTGCAATAAAGGCCGGCATCTCTCGTGAAGAACGCCGCTGGTCTAGGACTTCAATTTGCCAGCTTACTCTGTAATAGATTAAACGCCGTCTCCTGGAGAATCTACGCCGCCGGCGTACAGATGGCGTAGGATGGGAACAGTAGCGTTTTTCGTAACGCTGGGAGGAAAGCTTCCGGCATTTATAGGGTTTCTTCTCAACACCGGCATGAAAGCTGCCGGCGTAGGTCCAAGATTTGCCGGCGTATGAAGGGACGATTTGAATTCTGGGAATCAAAGCCTCGACGAACGCTGCGGCGTTCGTGTAGATCTGGCCAGCATATGGTGTAAGCCGGCAAAATCTGTAGGTACGTCGCCGGTATAACCAAATTTCTATAAATACGAGACGCGAAAATCATTTTTGACAGATTTTTCTTTATGTCATTTCTCCTTCGTATAAGAGAGTTTTGAAGCATTTTTGGAGATTTGGGTCTCGAGAATCATTCGGAGGGGATTATTAATTAAATGTAAGTCATCTTAACCATCTCATTTGGATTATATACAAATTTGTATAAGTCTCTTAGGGTTTGGATGAATATTTCATGAAGGATTTTGAAGAATAAACCCTAGCTCGTGTTTTGATCAGAATAGGAAGAGAAGAAACAAGTATTATACGTTCCATATCAGTAAGTATAAGTTTTGAATCCTTTTTATACGAAATTGGACAGCCTTGATATTACGATATTGATCATATGATATATTTTATAGGGTTTTGGTGAAGATTCTGATTTAAGGATTTGAAATATCCGTTCTTTGATATTATTGGAGGTGCTTGGGGTTTTTGATCAGTATAGGTCGAGTTTGAGGAGTTCTATATCAGGTTAGTTTAGATAGGTTGTTTTACGTTAAGTTTGAATTATCTATGAATGTGGTGATTTGATATATGTTAATATGTTACAGGTTGAAATTTGGAATTGTTGTTTAACATCGGGTTTGGGAGTTTGAGAGTTTGGTAGGGTTGTGGTTTGGTTTTCTAGTAGTTGTTGACGGTTGTTTTTGAAAAGTTCAAGTTATCTCCTGAATATAAAAGGTACGACCAATCCATTGTTTGATGTATGTGCTCGTAGATTAGAATTTTTGTGAATGGATGTAGGAACAAAATTATATAATGAACTTAATAAATATTCGGTTTAATAATTGTCTGTCTGGTTGTGATTGGCTTTGACCAGTAGAGACCTGGCAGACAGTGATAATGGTGAGGCACCCTGATGATCTTAGTGTGAGGTTGTCCGGAGTGGACTCGTGCTAAGAAATGATTCCGGTAGAATTTAGGTGTTCAGGAATTGGGATGTTTGGGGAGTACCCACTCATCCATATATGTATATATGATTACCTATTTTCAAATCAGTTGGATGTTTTTACAGCAGAGTCTGAGTTACTCTGAGTTCAGGATTTATGTATACTAGATTCTGAACTGTGTTGTTTTGCTGGATTAAAATAGATAATAAACTGTTGTATGCATTTAGTTTAGTTGTATTTATATATCATGTTGTTTGTGCATAACCTTGCTTGAACTGGATTGGATATTATCGTACTGGGCTTCGTCGCTCATTCTATTATATTTCAGGTGCAGGTGATGATAATGTGATTTATGATCTTTCGGGTTTTGATATCATCTATGAGGATGGGGATGGCGTTAGCGGTCCTGACTACCCTGCGGATGACCAGATGTATATCATAGATGATATAGGATTAATCAAAGAAAACTTTTATGTCTGATTTATATTCTGTTCATTGAAATTTTAAGTTGTACTTGGAGTTTTTCATGTAGTGACAGTTTTAGGGCATGGTTTGACTTGTTGACCTGCAGTTATGTCAACAATGTCTAGTTTGTTGATTATGGGGATTATATTCTTATCATATGATTTATTTTATTGAGGATTACATTTTATATATACCTTGTGAGTTATACAAGTGATATTCATGTTGTTTGTGGAAATTATAGCCTTAGCGTGTTCTATTAAGAGAGAACACGTGACGGGTTGAAATGCCAACAGGTTAGGGCGTTACATGTATATAAGTGTTGCTATAAATATATACATTATTATTAAATAGAAATTAGTTTTTATTGTTTTTGTTATGTAGTTATAGATGATATGACATGCATAAAAAAATTCAAAAATCTATTAACGAGCCTAAATGAGCTTCTTCACGAGCCGACTTACAAGCCTAAGTCAAAGCTCGAGCTTAGCTCATATAGAAAAATGAGCTTTACTTTGAGCTTAAGTTTGGCTTGTTTATTAATTGAGCTCGAGCTGAGCCAAGCCTGAAACGAGCTAAGCTTAAGTAGCTCGCAAATAGCTTGGCTCGTTTGCAACCCTAATTAGGAAGTTTACAATGCTTTTGTAATCAAGTTAATTTTATTGTGCCCTAATTTTATACATAGAATCCTAGATGTAAAATCTGAACTTGAGTCTACCATGTAGAAATTGTAGTGTTTTTTTAATACTAAGGTATACAAGTATATAAAAGTTTACTCCATTAGTGAGGTAGGCTTAGAAGTAGGCTTGCTAACATATGTCATAGGAACTAATAGGAAAGAGATTAGATTATGCAACAACAAAAGAAAAAAGTGACTTAAATTATGCCGTTAAAATATGAAATATTTAATTCAATTTTAAAATAAACTTGACTCGTTGACAAAAAAAAATGAAGAATAAACTTGACTCAACTGGAAAAAAAAGGGGGGAAAGAGAGAAAAAAAAATTAGTTAACTCTTGATAAAACATAGGTTTACAAAGAAAAAGAAATTCAGAAGGATTGGGTTTACAAAGAAAAGAAATTATCAAAACCATGCTTTATATTATCAATGTTTAAATTATTGATTTTGCAACTATAGATGAAATCCTTTGAATATGTCATATTTGTCGCATTTAATAGTCAATAGTTCCAATCTATATTGTTTGTCAAAAATGTAAAATAATTATTTAAATGAAATCATTACAAAAAAAATCATAAAATAACTATTTAAATGACTACCATAAAAATTATAGGGAAAATTCCAAAAACGTCCACTAAACTTTTATGGTGGATGGATTGATTCCCCATACTTTAAAAGCTTAGTTTTTTATTCCCTAATCTATAAACAATTAGTACTGTTAAATACATTTATATTTTTTCATCTAAAAAGTAACCTCAAAAATAGTACAAATGACTTAATTTTTGGATGGAAAAGTATAAATGTCCTTAATGGTGCTAATTGTTTATAAAATAAGGTGTCAAAAACCACACTTTTAAAATATGAGAGTCAATCAATCCCTCTAGTATTTTTGCAAATTCCCCGCAATTATATGCAAGAATTGCATATTTTCTAATATGCCGGAGTTCAAAAGGTCACGCTGCATTGGAGGAGATGACTTCATTTCATGGCTTTGCTATGTTATCTCATTTAATAGCACTCTTGGAGAGCCTTAATGCCATGGACAAGGAATTCTAGACCAAGTCTTCTATATCCAGGACTGAGGCAACTACTGCTATGGTGAGGATGATTAGTAAGACCATGCTACTGATGGACGGATGTTGGAGCTCCTTATCAATGACAGAGCTGAAGCAACTTGTCAAGTGTGTTGAAGTGGCTCGTGTATTACAATTCAAAATTGATAGCTTATTACCTATTGTTGACAATGCCAAGAGGTTACTGCATTACAAGGATGCCAAGAGACATCATGACAAGCTGGTGGTGAAGCTATAGAGAACTCAAGCCGAGGTTGCAGCAGCAAAGAGTTTGATGGAGACTACTTTGGGAGATGATGACTTAGACTCCGTAGTAGGCTTGGACTACAAGCCTTAGCTTAGGCGTACTTGTAACTTTGTTTCCTTTCTGAACGATGTATTAACGTTCCTATTTGCTTGACTATAAGAATTTGTATTTATTGCAGTCATTGATCTTTCCTTTATAATTATATATATATATATATATACACATATGTTAATGTAAAAAATTTGAATTAAGCCATTAGTAGCGTGCGCTTGCACTTAGGAAGCGTCGCTTTCACTTAGCAACAGCGATCATAATAAAGGGCTATATGATTCTCATCTTGCACATCGGAGCAGTACCCTCACTTGCAAGCAACATTATTATTATGACTTAGAAAAATTAATTAATCATGCTTTAAGCAGCGATAGTATCATGTCACATCGACTTGTTGCCTTAAAATGACTTTGATGTCGCATACCAGAGCAGTGCTCTTACTTGCTAGCAATAACATTATTATCATTAGGGTAATAGATCGATCACGCTTTAAGCAGCGATAGTATTGTATTTTATAGGCTTGTTACCCAAATAGTCTAGTTTTAGTTGGTTAGGAGAGTATTTTTCAATACTTGACCGTCAATAACATGCGTTTCAAGCATTCATTTTCGCCAAGTTAGGTGTGATATTGTATTATCATGCGCCTAGGAGACAATGTCTTCTACCAGTCAGCATGTAGTAGTCATGTCGACATGCACCTAGTAAGAGCAGCAACATATAAATCTAATAATTTATTATTATTATTATTATGAATGCGCCCGGGAGACAATGCTTCCACCAGTCAACACTGTAAGCAAATCAGGTCATCATGCGCTTAGAAGACATCCTTTGAATTTGTAACCGCTAGTGTAGGAATGAGATGACTCAAATTCCTTCGATTTTTCTTATAAAAAGAGGGATATCTTGCATCCTTTGCAATTGTCGTTGTAGTCGTAAGGCATATCAGTAAGTAATATAAATGTATGCATTCCTATTGTAGCTGTAAGGCATATCAGTAAGTAACTTCTCTTTTCTAGGATCCATCTCTGAATCATCCTCAATATAATAGGATCTATATGGTATTTGTCATGGTGTGATGTCTGGTTGGGTATTCAGCTTTTGCATAGTAGTATATAACAATTTGCTTCTTGTCAAAGAATGGTTATTCCTGAAGCCTGAAAGTATCCATTGTCACGCCCCAAAGGGTACCCTAAACGCGACAGTCCACCACACTCGATATTTAAACTTAAGTATGGCATCATTAGTCATCCCATAAGTTTACATATTGAGTGTAAGGTGTACTCACACAACTTTTAGGATCATACTTTGATTCGAGTAGTCTTAAGAAAGCATACATAGCATTAAGAATATAAATCACAACAAGATAAATAGTTAAACTTTACAAAAGCCAAGGGGGCATACCCCCGCCAAAATAATAGGAGTCTACATCGTTTAGCTCCAATTACATATATCTGAATTTACATTAAAGAGATTTTCCTAGAAGTCCACGCCTATACTAGGTCCCGACTTCCTCAAAAGCTCTTTAATCCAATGTAGTAAACCTGCACAAAGTGTCCTCTCGGAACATCCAAAAATAGGAACACTGCAACAAAAACTATTGGGGTATAAGCTAATTGCTTAGTGAGATTCATTTTCCAAGTAACATACTCGATCAAGCTAAAATATCTATACAAGCAAGTTATAATTAAGCAACCATATGAATGCACAAGCAAATGAGCAAGCAAGCATATGACTTTCCGGTAGTCATAAGTGAATGAATTTACGCCCTCCATTCGGGGTTTGGGGTAGTTCATAAGTCATGCAACTACAATTCCAAAGTTGGTCCATAAGACATGCAACCATAGTCCCAATCTTAAGTGGGGTGGTCCATAAGACATGCAACCACAATTTTTAATGTTGGTCCATAAGTCATGCAACCATAGTTTCATTATTTGAATGGGGTGGTCCATAAGTCATGCAACCCTAGTCCCCTTCATTAAAGACCCGCTGCCTCCCAAATACACCTTTGTCCCACCAAAGGCATACTCGACAATGATATGCGACTCACTACGTGATATGCATGTACAATTTATTCATATAATCATGGTATATTAATTAGATAATTTAAAAGTGACCATACAAATTTCAGACATTCCAAATCTATACTAGCTCATACAAGATTATTGCAACAAAGCTTGCCTCGATATACTTATCGTTCATTCATGCAAGTTTAGATCACCATTCAATCACAATTTTATCTTTTCCTAAGTCTAATGCCACTACTACTACAAGCACATCCAAGAGCATAATTAATTGAGAAATGAACTCACTTGTCCATGTAGTGAAAATCCACTAGTCGTAATAGTCCTCGGGAAGTGGTAACCCGTCCTCCAATTCACCTAGGTACAAAGAATACCCTCAATGAGTATCTCTTATAAAGTTCTATTAAACTTAACAATTTTATTTACTAAGTTCGTCAATTTCCGTCTAGGTTGAATCCTTAACTTAAAAAGGTCATATCTAACTCATTTTAACTCGGAATTTAGCTTATAATATACCGATTTATACCTACTTCGAAAGAGCTATCTATTTCTAAAGTTAATTCAAACATTTAAGGTCATTTAGGGGTCGGAAACATACTGTACAGTAGGGTTGCGAAAATTCCAAGATTTGAGCCTTTGTGAAAAATTGCCATATCTACTCTATTTAACTACTTAGACCAACTTATTTTAGTCCTAAACTTGCAAGGAGATTATCAAAACAAAATTAAGAGATTACACACTTATCTAATACCAAACATAAAGTTCAAATGAAACTTCTAAGAATCCATTTTCATAAAACCGAAATTTACAAGTCAAAACTCATTGTCTTGTTTTGAGTAATTCCTTTACTAAAACTTACTTAGTTCAATGAAAATAATTTTTCCTATATTATATATTCAAAGCATTCCATTTTCAATATAAAATACTTGTTTTGAGATCAAAAAAGGTTTTCAAAATTGGTCTCCCCATAATTACGAATTTCCACTTTGAAGTTTACAATGAAAACAAGACCTAAATTTTGTCTTTACAAAGCACTTGATTTAAGCAATACCTTTTAGGAAAACTCATTTAAACTTATGAAAATTCATTCCTTAAGATATCTATACCAAGAGCCCTTTATTTTTGTCTAAATCTTCATTTTAAAGTTGAATGATGGGTTCCAAAAATAGGTCTTGGTCTTGATCCGAATTTTCATAAATTTATTTTGGACATATCTCTTGAGAAAATTCATCAAAACTCATGAAAAACAACCCATTACATATTATATCTAAGAACCCTTCATTTCTTGAATAAAATCCTCATTTTGAGTTGAAAACATGTTTTTATTTTGGTCTTTGTCTTGATCCGAAAATACAATTTTTGTTTTTGAAAATAAACTTTGAAAATCAACTTTGATTCTTGTAAGATGAAGTCTTGATGATATACATCCATCAAACCTTCATTTTCTTAACAAAAACTTCCATTTTAAGACTTGGAAGAGGGTTTTTAAAATAGTGCATTGACAAGTTACGAATTTTACTTTTTCATTCAAACTCAAATCTAAGATCTACTCAATATCCAACCATGAGAACATAAGAAAAACTTAGTAGTAGGCCTTAAACTTCTAGATCTACACATAAACAAAAGAATAAACAACCTTCCATATAACAAAAATACTAAAACAAAAGAGATCATCATCTAGAGGAGTGTTTCACTTCTTGGCATCATCATCCATAGCCTTTTAAGCTTGTGGAATGTCCTTTGATGCATGAAACATCCATGGTATCATCCTAGAACATCTTATAAGAGCAAAAAGGGAAATATTACCTCAAATACTTGCAAGAAATATGTGTGGGAGCAAGAAATAAAAATGGTGGCAGCTTGTTTGTGAAGAAGACAAGCCAAGAAGAAGAGAAAAGGGAGGGAAAAAGAGAGAGGAAAAATATAGGGTTTACAAATGTGAAAGAGGGAAGGAATGAGATGTTTACATAAAGTTAAAAGTGAGTTAAATAATTTAAAAAAAAAATAAAATAGCAGCTACAAGGGAAGGGGGCTGGCGTGATTTTGGAGTGTGGGGGATGTGTGTAGTTTGGTTTTAACTTGTATTTTTGAAAGTGTAACAAGTTGCTTCCATTTCTAACTAATAGACTTTAAAAATATCAAATAATTGATTAAAAATAATGAAAAGTGGCTAATTTATGGGAATGGGCAGCTGCAATTTGGGGAATGGAAGTGTAAGAAAAAGCAAAAGAAGACATAATGATGTGTAGTAATGATAATGTATTGTACTTGAGATATGGGTTGATAAAGTGGCTTTTTGAATAAGAAAATATAAAATAAATTAAGAAAAATATTTTTATTTAAGTGGCAGAATTTTTATGATTTAAATAAATAATCAATTAAATTATTTTTAGAAATTTAACAATTAAGTTACCGGTAAAAGTAAAATAAGCTTATATGAGCTATAACTGATATTTTTAGAATCCGAAAAATTCTAAACTGATATTTTTGAAATCCTTATAAAAATACGAGTCTAAAAATATTAAAAATATATTTTTAATTTTTCGAGCCCCGGAACACGCTTTCCAAAGCGGTATCTAAACGGTTCAAAATAAGCCGAAAATAAACCAATCTGATATTTTTAATAGATCAAATATTATTACGAACTATTCTAAACACTTTAATTATTTTTCGACTCCTCGATTTACGAACTCGGGTTTACAGGATCTAAATTGTAGGGTTTTACCCAAGATTTGTTGACTTAAGGTCTCCGGTAGACTTTCCGGCTTAAGGTTAAGGCTTAGAAAACAGGGGTTTACATCCATAATATCAATAACCTTGACGGCATGATCATCAACACTATGAATCTAATATTGAATAAACCTGATTCCTGGTGATAGCAAGCGGTGACTTTCATTCTCAACCTGCATGGGGCTCAGTATCTCGTATGTATTCTAATAGTGAGTTCCATCTAGCATCGTTCTTACACTTTTTTTTTTTAATATCATAATCTAATGATCCTTGCACCCCACTTTTTTTTATTTTTTTTTTTTTGTCTTTACTTTGCAGATTACCATCTCAATAACTAGCACAGTCTTTGCATACATTTCAACTTGGAGCGAATTCTGTGATATAAGAGTGTCTTCCTGACGAACCCGACTCTTCCTTTTTGTATTTATATACTTACAATATAAACATGATTTCTATCAATATATCTTTTTTTTTTTATTTCTGGTCCCACCCATTCTAATCTTATCTTTTCCTTTGTATGCATCATCTTAATCAAGGTTGATAGGAGTTTCTATCCTTAGGTTATCAGTAGCAATGAAACTCGAAGTACAGAAAACACCCAGCAAAATAAAATGAAACGTGATCAAGCCAAAAAGGCTGGAGCTCTCAAACAGAATGAAGCTAAAGGCAAGCAAGTACCAAATGTCAAAGTTATCAAGCAGGGACTTACTGGTGCGTCAAGACGGCAATCCGCCACAAATTCAACTTCCGCAATGTCAGTGGGTGGATGACACTATTTTTAAAGACACTTTCTAAGATAAAGCTTCTCTTCCCAAGTTATGTGCAACTCTCCCTATTAATCGTGATTTCTGATTAATCAAGCCTGAGCCACGCTTCGATTCCAGGAGTACCATTTAGGGGGACTTCGTGCTATGTTTCGAGAACGAGTGGAAGAAGCTTCTACTTTCCAACACACACTTCGCGTTTCTCAAGGAGCCACTACCTGGATGGAGTGACTGGGTAGATTACATCACCGAATAGCTGTAGTATGTGCAACACGCTAGATCAGTGTAGCATCCTTTGTTGAAGGTTAAGCATCAAATGCCCAGTGCAATACTCCTTATTGAAGGCTCCAAGTGTCACGAACTCAATGCAACACACCTTGTTAAGGTTAAGCATTGCGAACTCAATGCGACACCATGTTGAAGGCCAAGCATTGAGCGTGCGTATTGCCCCCAGTTGATGGTAATCTCTAATAATCGAGCCCATATTGCGTGTCGATTCGGGGGACACCATCAGGCGAGATTCAGTGTTACTCCTGAGCATCCGTTCCTATAACTTGCTAATATTGAAGCTAGATGCACCATATGAAGCAATCATATGAAGCAAATACTAAGCGAAGATGTCGTATCCATGAAGTGCTACGTGGGAAGGATGCGAAGTGCCATACGGGGGTAACTTCATCAAGTGAAGAGTTTAAGCATTAATGTCCTTGACATTACATAAAGCAGGTATCGCGCACAAGGGTTGCATAGTGTTAACCTTTACATAGAGTAAGCCACTTGTGTAGCGTCAACCTTCATGCAAAGTGAGTCCCATGCATAGCCTGCAGCACGTACAGCAAGCAATCGTGCACGTTGAGCTTTTCATGCAATGAGCATCTGGTGTATACAAATCACGTGTAAGGAATATTATATGAAGCGTACACTATCAACAATAGTCATCATAAAAGGAAGTCATCTTGATGAGTCACGACGATGTTTCTTTAGACTTGGAGAGTGATACTTCACTTATAAACACTTATCATTATCACCTTGAGCATTCACAAGTGACAAAGCTGAAGAGCATACTCTAGATGAAAGTAAGTAAGAGCGCACCTGATGTCAATGTATCTATTCAAACTCCATCGTCCCTCTACGATTACTTACTAATTGCCTTAGACTACAACAGCAATTGCAAAGGATGCAAGATATCCCTCTTTTTTATAAAAAAATCGAAGGAATTTGAGTCATCTCATTCCTACACTAGCATTACAAATTCAATACTGATAGTTACAAATTCAGTACTGGCGGTTACAATTCAATACTAAAATTTGAGTCGTTTATGCCTACATCGGCAGTTACAATGATAATGAATTCTTTTTAATGTGGACAGTTACATTATCATATGATTGTTACAGTTGATCCAAAGGTCGCATAGTAAATCTACAAAGATAAAGTCTGAAGTTTCTGGATGAATTTCAAGAGATATTGTTAATATTTATTGGTGTAGGATTAATATGTTGCGATTCTCATGAGGGAGTGGAAAAGCATTTATTATTTATGTGATTGCACTTCGTCATTCATATTAAAATATGGATTAAATGTGAAAAAAAAAAAGAGAGAGAGGAAAAATCTGTCCAGCAAGTATGATTGATACTGTAATTGCAAATTTATGATGCATATATTTGACTGGAAACTTGCGGAAGGAATCACCAAATCATTTACACATGTGAAAGAAATGAAGGACCAAATATAATACCAGACGATTTCATGAAGACAAGATCATTCAGATACATATAAGGCGACGCGTGCAACTGGACTGATGCTGCGAGCTTGCACACTATAGTATAATTAAATGTACAATGGCGTTAGTTGCAGTGCTGGTATTTGACTTTTACTCAGTGATTCATCAACGACAAATGAAGTCTTCAACCCTATAAGAGCACTTGGCAGCATTATGTGCCTAGTATTGATCAAGCTATGCGTAGATGCAAGCAATACCCAAAATATTTGAACTCTGTCTAAGAATTTTGGTCATGTGGTAAAATGTAATGGGGCTTTAAAAATATAAATATAAATATTATTTATTTATTTAGGCTTGACTTCTGGGCTAGATGACAGGGCCTGACGAGTCCGACTTAATTATATTGGGATAGCTTGGGGAGATTTGGCTTGATAGTTAGAACAACGATCGTTAGACCGGTTGTCGCATCCAACCTTTTTAGGGCTCATGCACACAAAAGATGACAGTTGGCTTTGACTCATGAAGAACTCATTCAGGATAAACATGAATTGAGCTTACTCTATCTCATCCGTCAATCACTGAGGTGATCTGACGGTCGTAATCCACAACAAGTGCCTATAAATACTTAGTCATTCATCCTCATTTGCAACTTCTAGAGAAAGAAGGCAAACACAGTCTGTAAAGCAAGTTCTTTTTAGAAAGATCAAATAAGGCAACTCAAATGATTTCTATTCTAACTGCTCAAGAATTGTAAGATTGATACATGAGGTTTACTCAAGCTCTCTTATCTGTTACTTGTGCACTTGAGACACTGAGACTACTTGATCCTCTTCCCCTATCATTCTCTCCAAACTATCCCGTTATCAAGTATCATTTCCTCAGCGATACTCTAAAGTCACGTGCTATGCGCGATATCCACACGACGTGTGCGTGACGACTGTTAGCAAGAACCCTACATCTACAGATTACACATTAATGGAAAAATATTTAATAGTATACATCACATGCATATACACATGATGATGGTAGATAACTACCAATTATATTTTAATACATTGTCATATCAAAATCTAAACAACTACAAAAGCATACTTCAAAAGTGAAGTAGGTTTGCTTGTTTTTCCAAAGAAATAATTCCTGGCCGTTAGTACAATAAAACTGGAAAGCATCTGCATTTATCTTCCTCCAAAACTTTCTGGTGATAGCACACCTGAGCCCTCAAACATCTAGAGATCATTTTTTTTTATTTTTTTAGCATCATGCTTTACCTCAAGGCTTAACTGTAAAGAGAGAAATCTGCCCAGTGCCCAAGCAACGCATGGTTTTACTTGGAGGAAGATAAATACAGAACGAGTGTCATCAATAGAACATGAGAACATTTTCAACAAAATACAAAGTAGGTGCCCAAAGCTGCAATGGTCTTGTCATCGCAAAGAGAAGCGTCATCCTTTCCAACAGAAAACCCCGCATAATCTCTTTCGTTCGTAAATATTAAACAATAACAAGTGAAAAAATTCCAAGTACATGGCAAAAGCATCAAACACCAAGACTCCATAGAAGATGTTCCAGTTTGTGCTCTTACAAGAAGTCCTTGGCTTCAATGTGGTGACGATATCCTGATGCCATAACAGGGAAAAAAAAAATATACACAAACGATTCATCACATCTATACCCTAGACTGCTAGACATGCACCTGTTCGCTGTCCCCTGCAACTGCGAACATCATCACATGTTAGTTAAAGGTCTGAAAAGTCTCAAAAATGCCTATAATCATCCTAAGTTGCTTCATACAATAATTTTTACTTGATATTAAATGAGAATGAAAATATGCACCGAAAGCCTTAACTGAGGTAAGAAAGATGACATGATTGATTCACAAAGCGTTGTACACTTGTACAAGGTCTTATAAAGTAACACAAAATGAGTTCCATTTCAAAATTTTCCTTCCGAAGTATTTATGAGCTCTATGAAATGTCTTACTTAGTTTGTGCCCATATGTCCCATGGGATCATTACTCCTCTGATCTCCCTGCATGTCCCTCTGGTCTGCCTGAGGGAACCCTCGGCCACCTCCATAGCCCATGTCACCCTGTGCATAATTAGTACTCATCCCTTGACCATATTCTCCAAAATTTCCATGATTTTGGTATCCAGATGGACCTTGTCCATATTGTCTAGTGGGTCCAGAAGCGTAGTTCCAATTTTCACCCCTATTATCATTTTGTGCAGGAGGTTGATAATTCCATCTACTTTGCGGCATGTTCCTTCTCTCTTGCTGACCGGATTGAAATTGCCTTGGTATGGCTCCCTCCCCTGGGGCATAATCTCTATTGTTCATTGGCATCCCTTGCATAGGTGGAGCATAATTCTGTTGCCGAGTGAAGTGTTGTTGCTGCGCATAACCTTGTTGGGGTGGGTAATTCTGTTGAGGTGGATAATTTTGTTGAGCTGCATAGTTTTGTTGGGATGGGGATGGGTAATACTGTTGAGGTGGATAATTTTGTTGAGCTGCATAGTTTTGTTGGGTGCTCCATAGCTCCGTCCATCCCGTTGCATAGATCCTTGCTGATTATACTGTGGGTTAGCCTGTCTATATTGTCCTTGCCCCGCTTGCCCACCATATCTTGGTTGATCATAGTTTCTGTTCCGATCACGATTTCTACCACCTAGTCTCCCATACTGAACAGGGGGCCTTGGCGTTATCACACCATTTTCATACTTGTCCCCTGACAATTTTACAAGGCCCACAAAATAAAATAGGTGTTTAGAACATTAAAGAGAACAGAACGGTATGAAAACATGCTACAAAAGTTTTAAAAAAAAAAATCTATTAGTTAATTTTGAGTACTATCATAAAATCGCTATATAGAAAAAACAGACCTCCATACTCCTTGTTTTGAGGATCAATGTAAGAATCTGGCAGTATGAAGACAACTCCAGGCAGGCCTGTCCAAAGTAAGATTTTTTTTTTTTTTTTAAATGATAATTACTACAATAGCGTGTTAAGTCACATTAAGCACTAAAAATCGCTTGCCTCTGAACTGCTCAGACTCTGCTTCAGTCATCACAGCCTGGAAGCCTTCATAAGTGGTTGTACTACAGGCATAAATTTTCTTCTTTGCTTCTTCTATGCTGAAATCATGGAAACAATTGACATAAATCACATAAATCCACTCCTTTTATTTTTATTTTTACTTTTGGGGGGAAAGAGGTGGTTTACGACCCATGTATTTACTTGCCAGAAAGCAAAAAGAGAAAAAAAGGCCTTTGATAAACAATTTAAGTCCTGCACAAGAATGATGTAGAAAAGAACAGCAAGTAATGGGCATTCAAATAAAAACATTCATAACCAGAGGTAGTCACAACTATATGCAAGTTGCTGTAGCTCAAGTTGATGTTTCCTTGATTTTCTTGATTCCATTTGAATTGAGTTCAGCTTAACCTCAAGGTAATTATACGGCTTACAGCATCAAGCTTGAATTTCAAAATCAATGGGGCGGTTACCCCAAATAGAGCTTATTTCAATTTTAAGCTTGGCCCAAGCTTTAATCAAATTCGTTTTAAATTCAAGCTCTGATTCAAATTTGTCTAAAGATCAACCTGAAAATAAATAAATAAGAAGAGGCCCTAATTAGATGGTAGTCATCGCGTATCACGGGAACATCAATCAATATCATAAATTGTGTGTGCGTGTGTCCCAAAGAAACACATATAAACATAACTAGATTGATGCATGAAAAACTATCTTAGGTTTTAATCATTCAATTTTTGAGAAAATTTCTTGCACTGGGGAAAAGAAGAACCAATACACATTTTAACTAATTACATTAACTGCACAATCCAGACCCCACCGCACACTGGGTGGCATTATACGTATTAGAAAAAGCGAAAGAAAGGGCATGGAGCAGTAGAACAAGCACCTTATGTAATATCTCATAGATTATACAAGGAATTAAGGAATACAATTCAATTCGTAAAGAGAGATAAGTTCAGTTTTACATCACTTACTGAAAATGACTAAAATAAAATAAAATAAAAAAAGGAAAGCTTTAAGCTGCATCTGTTGTTACATCATTCTATACGTTCCATGAACCTATATCAATTCTTTCGGGGGAAAATAAAAAAACTATCAGTAGGACAGTCTTTGATAGTAACTGCTGATCATGATTGGTAAACAGAAGGAACTCGATTGAAATATTTATTAGACAACGGATTTTTTTTTTTTCCTAAACTGTTTTCATCCATTTCTTAAACTTCTACTGTTCTCACTAATGTCATTCCACAAGCCTTATTAAGAATGTCCAAAAAAGCATGTGTAGAGAAAAGTAGGATACCTGATATTAAGTCCTTTCGCACACGTCTCCTCGTAAGTGCGAACCATTTCTTCAGGAGTTGGCTTTGGGTCCTTTGGAAAGTCCATCGTTATAAGCCAGTGGTTATAGTCACATCCCTCAAACAGTATTGTGTCCGGATCAATCTTATCTATATCTTTAAAATCACTAAAATCCGACCTTGATGACAGCATCGATGTCGCTGAACATCTAAAAAGCCGGTACTGTGCTGTAGGAGCAGCAGGAGAAAAAGAAGAAGAAGACGGTAAGGATAAGAACATTGGTGTGGGAGAGGAAGAAGAGACAGTAGTTGGAACAACGAGTGACCGGTTCAGGCCGAAGACGGATGATAATACTCGACGGAATCGGAACGGATATAGCCGCATCGCCATCACTAATTACTCTGGTTTGGCAGAGCAGGAAGAAGAAGGGAAAGAAGAATAGGGTTTTTTCAGTTTTTGTGTTTCTAGGGTTTTCGACTGGGGTTTTACTTTGGCGGCTTCTATTCTGGATACATATCTTCTATCTATTTCATCCTCTAGTTAATTATTCAGGTAAAATTTCATGAGAGCATCCATTTATTCCTACCTCACCATTTTTAAGATTCCGTGATGTAAATAATAATTTATAAATTATATAAGAATAAAATAAATGAAAATAAAAAATATCTGTAAATAAATTATTAATGAATATTTAATTATTATTTAAAACCATAATTAATTTAATTTAAAGTTAATATTTGATCTAACTATATTATTATAACCAAAACACAGAAGGAAGGCAATCATTTAGCTTGGAACCGATACAACAAGAAAGAAAGATAATCACGAACTAATTTGAAGTACACAATGAGAAATAAAAAAATAAAAAATAAAAAACTGCTTCAGAATCCTAAACAACAAACATATACCTATGAACTACCAACTAGTAAACATTAACTAGAATTTTCAAATTGCTACCACATGTGTTCAATTAAGTTGGCCTACGACTGACAATGCTTCATCCGATCACAAAGTTGAATATTATTTTCAATGTGTGTTGTATAATACACAATATAATTATGAGAGATATGAGGTACTGAATCACTACTGTTTTCCAACTTGAAAATCCAAAACTTCGTAACTAAAGTTATAGCCATCTCGTTCATCTTCAATAATCATATTATGTAAAATTATACATGCTCGACCATACATTGTTTTTTTTTCCCTTTTCGTTTTGTTTGAACAAATCATGAGCGATTCTAAATAGTCATTCTTATTATTTCTAGTTTTAACTCGTTGTTTTATTTAGTCATAGGAAGCCTCGAATTTCATTATATTTGTAACACCTTAAACTGAGACTATTAACAGCCCACTACGTGTACTCGCTAAAGATGAATATGCTAAAGTTATTATTCTACTAATCCACAAATTATAAATATCATATAACATCAATATCTCATTTGTAGGGTACTTGTAAAACATTATGTCATAATAAAACTTTTAAGTAACTTAGTTAGCATAAACTAAACGCCAACTTATATCAAGCTAAAAACATTCTATGAAAAATGTATCATAAAACTGTATAAAACTTCATAAGGTCTTCAAACTTAGCTATATTTAATAATACACATTTAAAAGTGAAATACCCAAAATCTTCACCTAAGTTAGAAATCGTGTTTAGATATATTAACAAATCAAACGAAATATAAGATGTAATTAAACAAGTCGACATAACTAAGTTTATAATAGATTAAATTGAAATTTGATATTTTAAATTCCTAAACCCCCAAACATATTGTTTAAATGTTTAGTGGATCCCTAAACCTTAAACTTTAGCCTAAATTCTGACTCCTTAATCCTCATAAAATTTGAGTTCATATGCTTGTATAAAAATATTAGTTGTTAAACCCGAACTCAAATTAAATATCAATTTGATTTAAAATAAGATCCTAAATTAAGTTTTTAATTTATAATCTATTGATTCAAAAAATCTATTGATTTTGAAATTATCCTCTAAACACTTTTAAAACTAAAAATATTGATCTGCAAGTTCTAAATTTAATACTCTTATTCTAAAATACCCTAATTTTTCCTTATCCTTTCCTTTTTCCTTTTTCTTTCCCCACCAACTTTCTTTTCCTTTTCCTTTTTCCTTTACATTTCTTCTCCTTCTTCTTTTTCATTATCTTCCTCTTCTTCAAATCTCAAATCTAAAATTCAATGAGATCTTAGGAGAAATTAAAGATGGGAAACAAGATAAAAGAGGAAGAATAAGCATGAAGTAACTTAATCAATAAAGGAGAAAAAGTGCAAAGAAGATCAAGTGTGCATGTGTTCCTAAAAAGATAAGTTTTGTTATTTTATTTACCTTAATTATTGTTTATGATTGTATATGATAAAGTTGATGCAAGATACAAGTTAGGTTTGTGATAAAACTTATAAACATGTGATTATATATGTCAAAACATAAGTTAGTACATGTGTGTATAGGTTTGGTGTTTGATGACATGATTAGACCATTTGTAAAGTAGAAATATTGCTTAGACTTGATATGGATTGGGTTGCTGCTTAAACAATGTTGGTATGAAGTATGTGGTGTTTTTGAAGTTAAATTTTGAATAAAGAAACAGGGAGTTCTTATAAGCTATGAGGGAGTAAATCACAGCGTGATTCAAGCCTTAGTAGGCTCGGGTGGGATAAATTTGATGAATCACGAGCATGATTCACCCCTTAGTAGCGTCTGATGTGGTGTTTTCATGAATTCACGGGATTGATTGAACAAGAAAAAGCTTGTTTTGGGAATTTTTCAAGAATTATGGTTGTGATCAATCCCTTAGTAGCCTCAAGTTGGTCAAAAACTTTAAAACTCAAAAATCACAGGCGTAATTCTTATCTTAGTGGCAAGTTTTGACAGTTTTCCAAAAATCACGGGCGTAACTCATGTTTTCCCTATTGTAATACTGTTTCGTATTTTGATCATAACATTTTCATCCGACCTTGAATTGCGGTGATTTAAAATTATATGAAAAGCACAAAAAGGAATCTACAAGTTTTATGTTTTAAGTTTTTGCAATTCTAAAAGTACAAAGCCAAAATTTTATTTGTTTCCAACTGCTGTAGATCCAAGCAAAGTTGAAAACTTTTGTTTACAAGTTAAATATGTGCAGTTAAGTATTAAATGAACTTAGCCAACAAATCTATGTTCAACTTGACTAAATGGACTTGAATGAATTAAAATGAATTAGATTAATTAAGTTTGGTCAACTTTGCTTAGATTAAGTTAATATAGACTTAAGTTAATATGAATCTTATATATAAAATAAACTTAGTTAATCAATCTTAGTCCAACTTAACTAAATAGACTTTAGTAAGCTAAAATGGATTAGATTGATTAAGTTTAATTATATTAGCTTAGTAATTGAATTAAATTCTTCATCCTAATCAATTTGGCTAAGATTCAATTAAAATAGGCTTAATAGCTAATAATTGACTTAGATCAATGAGTTAGGATAAACCATAAATAATATGGAGAATATGTTATTTCAAATGTGTATTTGCTTAGGAAATGAATGTTTCTGAATATGAATGCTTTATTGATGCCTTTGTAATAAGAGACTATAAACAAAGAGAAAATAAATAATTTGATAGACAAAAGAGAACTGTTCGTATTTTAGCGGGGCGATCTATGCAGCCATAGCGGGGTTCATATTTAGTGTTTGATCAAATAAGGTAATAAAATGTGTGTGATATAAATGAATAACTAAATTAAATGCTTATATGAGTTTAATTATTGAGCAGATATATGGATAGCTAAATTATCGATTGAGATGGCCTCTGACCTATCCTCATTTTGTATTCGAATTTCAAATATGAAAGGTATACAGTAACTTACGTATTGTATGCTAGGATTGGCATTTTAAAATGGATTAAAACTCAAAGATCGCCTAAATGATGAGTGTTGTTTTGTGCATGTGCCATTGAATCCGGTCTGGGGAGCGGCAACCTTATCCCGAGGGCAGGGACATTGATAGTAGGCGCTAAGGCCACCATCATCATGATGCAATGACATTTATAAGTGGCTCAGCGGGTAGCTGATGGGGCAAACACTATCGGTATAACGTCTATCTTGATCAGCAAGAAGTAATATATTGGGGCTCATGTTTATGGGACTAGTTGAGCCCTTTTGTATTATGGACTGAGATGGGTAAGCCTTGTTTTCTTAACACCTAGATGAGGCTATTTTCTCTTTTTTGGATGTATCATATGTAAGCCCTTGTTTTCTTAACAAACCAAGCTCGGTTTCGGAGATTAGAATCAGAAACCGAAACCCTAAAAGAATACCTTATGACTAGTTGGAACCATCAATACCGAGAACAAAACCTCGGAACAATAAAAATAATTTAGCTCTAGAATATAGTTCGAAATAATATATCAAAACATAAAAAGATTATATTACAAAGAAATTCATCCGTTTTAAACCCGATCGAGATTTGTTTTCGAAAACTGAGCCTCGGTGCTCAAAAATAGAAAAATATTCCATATCACTCTTTAGAACTGAAATTTAATAAGGAATTCAAAAATATAATTATAAAAATTTTTCGTTTTATAAAAATTACAGTTATAGTCTTTTTTATTGTATTTTCATTACTACCAATAATTTAATTATCTAATCTACTTTTTTATTTCTAATCATTACTATTCACCAAGTACAACCAATCATACCATATTCTTACATCCTTACAACCTATTCTTACCTCATTACATAATATTCCTTACAATTTACTTTTTCAATAGAATTTTATTACTTAAATTACTTAATTAAATTTGAAAAAAATTACACAAAACAATACACACATACCTCTCTCTCCCTCTCTCCCAATCCGCATGATCACCCCTCCTCCCTCCCACCCCACCCCACCCCCCCCCCCCCCCCCCCCCCCCCCCCCCCCCCCCCCCCCCCCCCTCCCCTTTGTGCCTTCAATTTGTTTTATTTTCTTATTTTATTTATTTACACAAACCATAATCAAATTTCCTACATAAACTCTTTTATGCGTTTACCATTTCACTTTCTTTCTTTCTTCACTAAATCAAACTTTTGGAAAAAATTTCTCCGCTCTCTCTCCCTCTCCCTCTCCCTTAGCTCTATGAGGCCCCTCCTTCTAAAACACACACACAAAATTTTTCCTTCAAGTTTTCTTATTCCAAACACTCAATAGGTAAATAGATCTAGACCCTACCACAAATAAAACATGTAATGGCAAGATCATACATGTGTGATTCCACTAAAATCCCCATGAGCTTAGGGATGTGGAAATACTTGAACATGATATTCATGCCATCACAATGTTGTAGATCTTTTTATTTAAATTGCTTTGCTATATTCTTCCTATACTATTGCTATATATTTTGGTATGGAGATTTTTGTGAATATATCTTGCTATTAACCTCATCTCCACAATGTTCATCTTGCATTTGCATCCATAACAAGAATAACATCATAGATCTATTTTGTTTTGAGTGTATAAATGCCATAAATATTTGTCTTATGTAAATAAAAGACTTGTAGTATGATAGTATTATTGGGGATGTTGCCAAAAGCTCAAGATCTATTTTTGTTTCCATTAAAAACAAATTTTTAAATTCGGATTTAAAAAGACCCCTATTTTGAAAACCTACTTTCTAATCTAAAATGAGTATTTTATATAAAATATGAAGGGCTTATAAAATAGGTATCATAAAGAAATGATTTTGATGAGTTAAATCTAGTTTTACTAAGAGATATGTTCAAAATAAAAAAAGTTACAAAAGTTAAGATAGAACTTTGTCCTAACCTTAGCAACATAAAATTCGTAACTAGGAAGAGTTGTTAAGTAAACACCTATTTTCCAACCCTAAAATAAGAGTTTTATTAAGAAAATGGAGGCCTTAGGAAATAGGATTATTAAGACCCAATTTTAAAAGGATCAAATGAGTTTTACCCAAAAATAATCTCAAAACAAATTAACAAAAATTCAGATTTGGAAATAAAACCATATCTAAACACCTATTTTCAAATTCCAAAATGAGGATTTTAATTCAGAAATGAAAGCCTTTGAGAATAGGTATAGTAAGGACTTAATTGTGGCAAAAATAAACGAACTTTATTAAATAATATTTCTAAAACAAAGGAAAAGTTTCAACACATAAATCAAACTCTAGTTTCATCACCAACAATCCTTATAAAATTTGTAATTAAGCAAGACCCCCATTTAAACATCTATTTTCCAACTTTTAAATGAAGAAAATTACTAAATTAATGAGAGTATTAAGCATATAGGTCATCAAGGCTTTATTTTAGTAAAAACAAATGTAATTTTGCAAGAAACAAAACTAATTTTTCTAAATCAAGTATTGTTGAAGTTTTCTCAAAGTAAAAATTTATCTAAAAATTCTTTTAACCAAATATCATCAAGAACATGCACATAGATAGCTCATAACATGTCATTCATGATATTAACTTATGGATATTGCATGTACATTTACTCTACGTGGTAGGAACAATGTAATTTTCACAAAACAATTTTGGAAACATGATTTGACCTACTAACCAGATCTGATCTTAGCTTTTTGAGACTTAAAATTTTTCAAAAATTAGGAATAACATTAGAATTAGATAGATCTTTCGAAGTAGATAGAAATCGGCTGCTTGTTTGTGAAATTCCGAGTTAAAATAACCAAGTTATGATCGTTTTAAGTTGGAATTTCCATTAACTATGAAAATTACGAATTTGAAAATTTTTATTTGATAAGTTGGAATTAATTATGGTTTGAAATATTCATTCGGTATTTCTTTCATTTAGGTGATTTCGAATCGGAGGATTTTGTACCCCCGGATTATTACGAATAAAGACCGGAGACCATGGCTGAGTGAGTCATACTTCATATTTACGATTCCATGTTGTGCTTGTGATTCGTAGTTGCATTAGAATGATAAGCAAAGATAAAAATGGAAATGCGTGATGGGAAATTATGGGATTATGTATGCCTCCTGATGTATTGAGAAAAACATGCTAAGCATATCGAAATCGGGTGATTAATTGATGAATATCCATATGCCATGATTATGATTATTTGCGAATTGCTTGATCACCTATGAAATTGTATTAATGATTACTCGGATTAATAAGTAATATGGACATAATCACTTCACGATGGGGATGGTGCATTTAATCATGATTGGTTATCCGTGATTTATAAATGGTATGAATGAAATGGGTTACCCGTAAGCCATAAAACGGTATAGTTAATGGGTTGTCTGTGAGCCATAAAATGGAACAGTATATTCAAAGTAGTACCGCATGATTCGTTAATCTGCTAACCCCGAATGGAGAGTGCAAATCCATTCAACATATGATTTCCGGTTGATCATGTGTCTTGTATGCCCATATTGTTGTTGCATTTCATATGGATGCTTAAATCAACTTGATTGTATGAAATTGTTGGTTACGTATATTTTGGAAGTATTTGCTCACCAAGTTAGCGTAGTTTATATCCCCATAGCTTCTTTTTGTTGCAGTTTCCATATCTGTGGTTGCAACCCAAGAGTCGACCAACTCAGATAAAGCAAGAATAGGAGTTTCCCTTAGAAGTTTGTGTTTAGATTTTGTATGAATTTCCACAGGAGAACTTAAATGCTCGAGTTGATATCCAAAACTATTACCTGGACTTATTATCTTTTGTGGGGGAATGCCCATTAGTTTTTGTAAATGATCCTGAATATTTGTGGTTTGTATTTTGATGTTATTTCTATCAAATTAAACTATCTATCTCCAATTGCATAAGTATTCTATTGTCGTAAGGGAACGCCTTGCATCTAATACTAGACTTTTGAATGACTGTGCTAGTGATTCCTAAGTTTCGTTTAGTATGCGGCGGACTGTTACGTTTAAGGCACCCTTTGGAGCATGACAGTTTAAGTTGATATCAGAGTAACAAAAAAATATAAAGCATGGTAATAGAATTTAAAAGCCTAAAGTGTATAAGTAACTAAATCTTAGGGTTAGGAAAGGGGCTAAAAGTCTAAACAAACCAGAAATCTTTTCTTGGTGTAGGTTTCCTTAGGAGAAACAAGAGAGAAAGCAAGAACGTTTTTGAAAGGGAATGGGGAGATCTTTGTAGAGTACAGGTTGAGATTGAGAACTTTATGTGAGGAATTTGCATTGGCACGGAGACCTAGATTTATGAAAGAAATGTATGTAATATGGAAGAGGGGACCTAGATACACTAGATGGGAAGTGGTAGTTGATCAAGTGAGATATGATCCAACAAGGAGAAGGAAGTGGACGAGGTTAGAAATAATATATGTTGTGGAAAGGATTATGGTGGATTATGGGGATGAACCGATGCTAAGAGAAGTTACCTTGGTCCTAAAAAGGGAGGAAAATCCCACCCATCCCGACTTTCTAGTATGGAGGAGTGTAGGACCCCTATTTGTGTATGCTCATGATGACTCGTGGAATCATTGAGATTGGCTTGATGCGAATGCAACAAACCATTTTTATTGGCATAGAGTGTATTTGGATATCTTACCGACACCCGTAGAAATCCAAGCACCACACCCAAGTGAAGTAGGGATACAAATAGCAAATGAACCCATGGAAGAATATTGTAACAAGCGATAAAATGAGGAAGAGGAGGAAGAAGAGGATTCGGAGAAGGATCCAAACTGGATGGATGAGGAAGGGAATAGAACACCACAACCTACTAGGATTGAGGAGTACCCAATCATGAACCAAACTCGCCTAATGTGGACTTTGATCAAGATCTTCAGATTCTGGATAGCAACAGGGTAGAGACTGAGAATTAGTTGGACTCTAGCCTCTGGAAGGATATACATGAACACAGTGAAGACCTTAGAGTTACAAGTGGAATAGCCATCAATCCGGTGGAGACTGAAACTTCTGAAGAAATAATGTTGAGGGAAGCTAGAGCAACTGCTGAAAGAATTTGGAATGAAGCCGGAGAGGAAGTAATGAGAGAGGAAAATAGGGAAGTTGAGGATAGGACAGGAGATGAAGAAGAGGAAGAATCTACTCAAGAAGAATTGACATGGCCACCAAGGAGGAGGAGGTTGACTGTGAGGGAATACTTGAGCCAATTTATTTGAAGAGATGATAGGAGCTCTTCTAGTAGGGACCGTCCTTCGACCCCAACCCCAGGAGACTCTTAGAAAGGGAAAAGAAAGAGATGACGAGCGTAATCCAAAATAGTCCAACTAAAATTTTGTAACGACCAATGAGGGATGCCAAGTTGCTTCTATGTTTTCTTTAGGCAGCTCTAGTATAGTTTGTCTTTTGTCTCTTGTGTCTTGTTTTTCTTTTTTGGTTTAGTAAGAAGATGCATTTTCGGTAGATCCAGGTTAGTCGAGTAGCATGGATTACATGTTTTGAGGGCTTAATGTAAATGTAAGACTCGACCAAATATAAAACCTTGGTAATATTTAATGAAATCTTATATGTATTTGTTTCAACGAAGAATCTTCCGTTTCTTAACAAAAGATATAAAAAAATATAATTAAGCATGCAACTAAGTAAGAGCGTTATATGCACCCTATTCTTAGAGAACCGAAATCAATAACAAGATGCATGAACATCATTGCATCCATTGCATCCTTATGATTAATTTCATTTTCTCTTGATTTCATAATTTGAGTTATGATTTGAACTATACAATTTGGACTTGTAAATTAAAATTTCATGGCTCAGATTTTATGTTTTCAATTTTTTTTTATGACTCGTGAGGTTTCATTTGATTATTTGATTTTTGTAATTTGCAAATTAAGCCTTTGAGGCATA
The DNA here is from genome assembly GCA_024138025.1 of Combretum micranthum. Classification (NCBI taxonomy): domain Eukaryota; kingdom Viridiplantae; phylum Streptophyta; class Magnoliopsida; order Myrtales; family Combretaceae; genus Combretum; species Combretum micranthum. The sequence goes on along the minus strand of JAMXBD010002496.1, from coordinate 95,550 downwards.
ACTTAAAGCAAATCTTAAAACTTACATAGTAATGTATAAACAGACGACCTTGAAGAAATTGCAATCGTGAACAAGAAGCTCCCTTAGTAGAAGCAAATAACGATAATCAACCTACTATACCTCGACAAAATCAGCAAGGGGTAGCACTCCAAAACCCATAAATAGACATGATGAATGCAATCGGACAACTAGCTCACCTTCTAAACACATTCATCCAAAATCAAAATCAAAACCAAAACCAAAACCAAAATCCAAATCAAGGCCATAGTATACAAAATTCCGCACTACCACCACCTGTGGATCATTGTGAAGTAACTACTGAAGCTCCAGCACTACCTGAGGAGCATTCATACAATGCACCTTTACCACTACCACCACCTTACCGAAGACCTCATCAAAGCTTTCTACCAGATTTCATAAAGAGTAATCGATATTTCGACGGAGCCTTTGGCAAACCTTATGAAGTTGAGGACTGGTTGGCTCAAATTGAGAGATCTTTGGTAGCCTATGAGGTTCCACCTCACCTTCAGTTAAACTGTGGGACTTACATGCTCAAATACAATGCTAAAGTTTGGTGGGAATCGAAAAGAAGGAGTTTAGTACCACCGATTACATGGGAAATCTTTCGTCGAGAAATTTTGGAAAATTACTTCCCTTCTAGCTTAAGGGTAAGATATAGTGTAGATTTTCTACATGTGAAGCAAAGAGGAAGGACAGTAGAGCAATATGAAACCAATTTCACTTATTTGCTATAACATGCACCCGAATCCTTCAGAGACAACGAAGAATTGAAAAGACAAGTATTCTTGGGAGGCTTAGATGAAGACCTGAGGATTAAATTAGAGGAGCTTGGGATGAAAACTTACCTGTAATTAGTGGAAAAGGGCCGAATAATAGAAGGAGCAAGGAAAAGAAAATATCATATGATAGAAAAGAAAGTCTTTGGGAAAAGGCCGTTTGATGCCGCGAGTTCAGGATTCAAGGGTAACAGATATAGGCCTTACTATGGATTCAGAGACAGTGGAAGTGGAAAACCCAACCAGGCAAAAGTGAATCTTACTTGTTAGAAGTGTAAAGAGGCACACTATCCTAAGCAATGCCCACAACTGAAAAACAAGTGTTTCTTTTATGGTGAATCTGGTCACATGGCCCATACTTGCCCAAAAAAGATGGTCGTCACCTGCTTTACGTGTAAAGAAAAGGGACACCTTGCAACAGAATGCCCACAAAGGAAGAGTGTGGTAGCTCGACCTTATAGAACACCTGGCAGTATAAGCACAGCAAAGAGCGGAAGTAGGAGTGGAGGCCGCGCAGCATCAACCATGTACAGAATGAGACTCTATAACTTCGAAGGATAGTGGATGGTAGAAGAAGAGAATGATGAGGAGATGGAACTAGCAGCCTTGGACTAGGAACGAGAATGACGTCAGTTTAGTCACATGTTAGCTACGAAGCTCTCTTTTAGTTAAAGTTTTCCTTTTAACTACCGTTTTTCATAAAACGTAAAGCTATTAAAGAAAGGTTAAAACTCTAAATCACAAGGTAGATAAGTAGTGAGACAACGTAGGTGTAAGTAGTAATTAGCGTTTGTTGAACACAGCTCATTCGTCACCACTAATCTAGCTAGATAGCTCGGTTTACCAATAGTCATGACTACCTTTAGCCTATGAATCAAGATACCCACGGGAAGTGTTGTGTCAACTCGGGAGATGTTGAAAGATTTTCCATTGAAAATTCAAGGATACCATTCTAAAAGTGATTTGATAGTGCTGGAAATGAGTAAGCACGAGGTCATACTTGGCATGAGCTGGTTAACTATGGCTAAAGCTATTGTGGATTGTCGAAAGAAGATAGTGAGCTTTAATAATCAATACGGGAAAGAAGTGGAGTTTGTGGAAGAGACTACAATTCCAAAAGGGAATGGATTAAACTCTTTTGAGTTAATGATGGAGGATGAAGAAATAATGCCCATTGAGAGTACCTCTAATGAGGAAGAATCATGAGAGGTAAGAAATATAGTGGTTGTGGATGAGTATTCGGATGTATTTCCAGATGTGTTGCCTGGGTTACCCCCGAAGAGTGAAATTGATTTGGCTTCGAATACAGAACCAATATCAAAGGCACCTTATTGGATGGCATCGGTTGAATTGAAGGAGTTGAAAACTCAGTTACAAGAATTATTGGATCAAAAGTTCATAAGGCCTAGTGTGTTGCCATGGGGCGTACTTGTACTATTTGTAAAGAAGAAAGATGGATCCATAAGGCTGTGTATCGATTAACGAGAGCTTAACAAGGTTACAATTAAGAATCGATACCCCTTGCCTAAGATTGATGATCTATTCAATCAATTGCAAGGAGCATGCGTGTTTTCACACATTGACTTACGCTTCGGATATCACCAATTAAGGATAAAACCCAAAGATGTGCCAAAGAAAGCTTTTCGCACTCGACATGGGCACTATGAATTTTTGGCGATGTCCTTTGGTTTGACCAATGCACCAGTTGCATTCATGGATCTCATGAATAGGGTTTACAAACCACTCTTGGATAAATGTGTAATAGTTTTCATCGACGACATTCTATCTACTCGAAGAGTGAGAAACAACATGAAGAGCATCTTAGGATAGCGTTACAAACTTAAAGAGAAAATAAGCTATACGCCAAGTTATCTAAGTGTGACTTTTAGCTAGATCGAATATCCTTTCTAAGACATGTTGTGTTAGGAGAAGGCATATCGGTCGACCCCGAGAAGATTAAAGCTGTAGTGGATTGCAAAAAGCCATAAAATGGTGACCGAAGTAAAAAGCTTTTTAGGATTGGCTGGCTATTATCGCAAGTTTGTAAAGGATTTTTCGAAAATAGCTAAGTCCTTGACTCAATTAACACAGAAAAATGAGAAGTTTATTTGGACAGATAAATGAGAGCAAAGTTTCCAGGAGTTGAAACAACGGTTGGTATCGGCACCAATCTTAGTTTTGCCAGATCTAGAGAAACCTTATACTGTGTATAGTGATGCTTCCAGGAATGATCTTGGATGTATGCTAATGCAAAAAGGAAAAGTTATTGCTTATGCTTCCCGACAGCTAAGACCACATGAGAAGAACTACCCCATGCATGATCTAGAGTTAGTTGTAGTTGTCTTTGCTTTGAAGCTTTAGAGACATTATCTATATGGACAAAAGTGCGAAATATATACAGATAAAAAAAGCCTTAAGTATTTATTCACACAGGAGGAACTAAACATGAGGCAAAAAAGATGGCTGGAGTTAATCAAAGATTATGATCTGGGAATTAACTAATGTCCGGGAAGGGTAAATGCGGTTGCGGATGCTCAAGTCGGGAAAATTATGGGGAAGTAGGCATCAATTACAAGTCAAAGGGAACTAAATAAGAGATTTCAAGATATTAAATATTAAATTTATAGGACAAAGTGTGGAACTTAAGATAACCAACTTGGTGTTGGAACCGACCTTAGTTGGGAGAATCAAGGAGGCTCAATGGTGTAAACCCCTAGATTTTTCGATGATTTCTAAGTTCAAACCCTGGAACTAAAAGTCAACCGAAAACCATAGTCAACAAAAACCTATGCCAAAACCCTAGAGTCTAGATCTAGCAATCCTGTGTTCTTAAATCTTGGACAACAAAATTGAGATGATGGCTTATAATAGTTCGTATTAACATAGAGGAGCTTAAAAATGTCAGATAGGTTGATTTCTAGTGTCCATCGGATCCAAATGGGATCAGTTTTCGAAAACTGTGCCTAGAAACACCAAACGATAAAAATATTCCGTTTATACCGATAGACTCGTAATAACATAAGAAACCCAAAAATATCAGTTTCATAATTTTTGGGTAGCTAAAAACTGTAAATATCGCTTTTACACCCGTATTTTCTTTAATACCGATAACTTATTAGTCTTGTTTACTATTTATTGTACTTCTCTACTATTCATTACTATTTACCTATCTCTGATTTTCCTTACTACCTATTCTTACTATCTATATACCTATTTTCTTACTTTTTACTTTTCCAATACATCTTATATCAAATCATGTCTTACATATTAATTATTTTCTTACAAAAAAATACAATCAAATCATCTCACTCTCTCTCTTATCCCCCATGGCCTGTGTGATGCTTCCCTCTCCCTCTCTATTTATTTTTCTTTTTCAATTTATTTTATTACATCTAATTTTCACTCCAAAAATTCTATAAATACCCCATTTCCTTTCACTTCTTTCACACCTTCACTTCATACAACAAAACTCTCTCAAATTCTCTTCTCAAACACTCTCTACCAAAATCTCTCTTTTCCTTTTTACTACCCAATTTTTTTCTACACATTTCCTACACACATAAACACTAATCAAACCTTTCTTCTACTACCACTTCCTTTCTTTCTTTTAGGTAAAAGTTCTTACCCCTTTCTTTCTACCATGTTATGTAGCTTAGCATAACCATGGTGTTGTTTCAAAACTCATATGAGTAGTAAAAGTTAAGGGTGTTCATGGACCGGTTAACCGGTCCATGGCTCTATTTTTTGAACCTGTCCATAATTATCGGTTTTTCTAAAATGCAAACCGTAACCAGTCCATTATTAATGGTTAACCGCCTTAACGGTTAACCATTTTTTTCGGTTAATTTTTTCGGATTTCGGTTTTTAACCATTCAATATAATAATTATCCATTTTTTGTTTTACAGCTGATAAATTTCCGTTTGTTCATATTTTCAGAGAATAATGAAGGCATTTTTAATCATCCTTTCAGCTACACAACTTGTGTACATTGTAGCAATTCATGGTGCTGCATCAAGAAGAGTTTAGATGTACTGGATCTGTCTTTATAATGGTCGTGAGATTGAGGATTGAGGCGTGATTGAGAGCAAAGCAGCATAACTGTAGAAGGATATGGGAAAGAAATAATTAAATAAAGAGAAAAAGGCTTAGGGTCACGGTGTCGTGTTTTACTTCATATACTTATGTTATATTTTTGAAAAAATTAACTAATATTATAAATATATAATTATTGGACCGGTTAACCGTTAACCATCGGTTTTTTTAATTACAAACCGAAACCGAAACCGAAAACCGAAAACCGAAAAAATTAAAAACCATAAACCTAAACCGAAACCGATGGACTGGTTAACCTAATTTTTCGGTTTTTCGGTTTCGGTTTGGTTTCTCGGTTTGATCGGTTTTTTTAACACCCCTAGTAAAAGTAACAACATGTTCATGTTTTGTTCTTGCACATAAAGTTCCCATTTTTGTTATCTTGTTATTATGCTTCTATATATGTTATTATTAATGATATTATTGTTGCTATTATGATCTAATCTAACTCTATATATATTATTAAGTATATGTGTGTGTGCATATATATATATATATATATATATATCTTTTTAGAGCCTAATGCTTACTAACTTTATCTAACTTGCTATTATTACTTTTACTTTTTCTTTCTTTTTTTCTTTTTCTTTTTAGGACTTAGTTCCAGGATGCCTTGATGAAACTAAGGCTCCCAATACTTGATCGGGTTGTCTTGATGAAGCTTAGGCTCCCAATGCTTGATCGGGTTATCTTGATGAAGCTAAGGTTCCCAATACTTATAATTATCTTGCTTATTACAAATTTGCTTCTTATATATTTTCATCATATTTCATATTATGTGCTCATGAACATGCATCATCATAATGATCTTGTCTCAACAAAAATTTAAAGTGGACTTTTCCTTAATAAAGGAAAATGAAACTAAACTCTTTCAATATATAACTTTATGTCTAAATCAAGATTTTATTAGCCACCCATAGGAAAATCATTTTTTACAACTTCTTGTCAAACTCACCAAGATTTTCTTAAATAATAATGAAGATGATTTCATAAAAGAATTAATAAACAAAACAAACTTTTTCTTTAATAGTAGATCACATAAAGTTTATCAAAACTTAGCATAAATATTTCTTGGTAAACAAATTTTTTCATAAAAAGTTTACTTGTAGGATTTAAACTAACTCCATAATAACAATAAAAAATAAAACTAGATTTCAAAGTTAAGATAGAAATCAACCCTCTAATCTATAAACCCACATATAAAATAAAGGATTCCCAAGTATATAAATAATAAACTCATTTTCAAAAGAAATAAAAATATAAGAATGATGATTTCAAAAAAAAAAAAATTTTATCGACAACCTAAAAAGAATAAATTCTTTCCAAGAAAAATTTATAGAAGACTTAAGGAACTAAGTTTTAGAAATAAAATTTATTTCAAAGAAATTAGAAGATGAGAATATGAGGATAAAAAGATTTATTTAACAAAACCATTTTTCTTTAAAAAGGAAATAGATACAAGTTAAAAATCACCATAGGCTATCCATAACTTGATAAAAACTTTGGAAACTTACTTTTTGCCACAAAAGCAAAAGTTCGTAAAAGATTAAAAGTTAAAAGGAAATTTACATGTTTTAAGAAAGAAATTAGAAAAATAAAATAAGAATATACTTGTTTACAATAACCTAAGAAATTATAAAGCTTCTTCAAAACATTTATAAAGGAATTTATTAAGTTTTAACACCTTTAAAATAAATTATTTTACAAAAAATAATCGTTAAGACAACAACATTAGAACTTGCATATAATATGAGTTTATATAAATACTCAAAGGATTTTTCAACGATATACATATCTATATTTTTGCCAAAAGAATTTTTGAATAAAATTGAGTTTGGAAATTGTTTTGCAAAAACTAGGATTTCTCGTTTTGGTTCTGTACTAAGGCTTTTGGGAAGCCAAACGACCTTTTATGTAGAAAATAACCTTAGAAATAAATAAATCATTTCGATTAGGTAGGAATCGGTATATTATATGCAAAATTCCGAGTTAAAATGAGCAAGTTATGTCCATTTTAAGTTGAAATTTCCCTCTATGCGAATTTTGATGAACATAGTAAAAGTAGAATTGCAAGTTTAAGTAGAACTTCCAAGAAATGCTTATTTTGGGTATTTCTTTTGTTTAGGTGACGAGAAGATTGAGTTCCCGTATCCAAAGGATTTCCTTGACTAGATGTATCCGCACAAATGGCCGAGTGAGTTTATTTCTTACATATTTGCACTTATAATTTTGCTTGTAAAATAGTGGCATTATAATTAAGGAAAAGATAAGATGAAAAATGCATGTGCTTTACATACTTGGTTGAAATTACGATTAAGCGTATCGAGGCACAAATTGTTTATAATGGATGTTTGATCTAGTATAAGATCGATTGTCTACAATTCTTTGATCACCCACAAATTATATAATTATGCCATGAGTACTTAACTAAAATAATTCATGCATGTCAGCGGGTGAGTTCATTGCATTTATTACTATTCCTTTGGTAGGACAAAGGCTTAGTAAAGAGATTCATAGAGTGTGTAATTTCTATAGAGCGACGAGGCATCGTCCGAATCAACTAGCGATGAGAAACACATCTAAATAAAACATATTTGGCGGTTATGTAGTAGCTCAGAACTAAACTATAAATAAAGTTGGATTATGCATACATTTTCTTTTTTAGCAATGAAGTTGTTAAAAATAAGAATTATCATGGAATTACGTGATATGATAGCGGCCTATTCGGTTCGAAACACCTAACCACCGAATGGAGGGGGTAAATCCATTCAAACATATGATTCTCGAAAAATCATATGTATTGTTTGCCCATGTGCTTATGCATCTCATATGGTTGCTTAAATAAACTTGTTTTGATTATTGGATGTTGAGTGTTTATTTGTGGAAATAAATCTCACTAAGCTAGTAGCTTATACCCTCTTAAATATCTTTTGTAGCTCCCGTACCTTTGGTTGGAACCAATAAGTTATTTTACCTAGGTAATGCTTCCAAAGCTAAGATCTTATAGATAGAAGTGTAAGCTAGAGGTAGATGTGGATTCTAAGAGAAAATTCAAAAGTGTAAAATCATGTTATGATAGACTCTTTATTAGTCTTAGTTATCTTTTATAGGGGGATGCCCCTTAATGTTGTAAAGACTCCTTAATAGTTTTTATGAACCTTGGTTATATTGTTATAATTTATTTTCTCAATTGCTATTGTGTATAACTACTTAAACGGCATGATCCAAAGTGTGGTCCACTACGATAGCGAAGGTACGCCTTACACTCGATATCGAGACTTTCGGGATGACTAAGGTTGTCATACTTAAGCCTTAATATTGAGTGTGGAAGACTGTCGCGTTTATGGTACCTTTTGGGGTGTGACAAATGGTATGATACAGTAATACAAAGGCTTAAGGAGGAAGTCCAAGAAGGAAAATACTCTGGCTTTGTAGATGAAGAAGATGTGGTTAGGATGAAGGGACGACTATGCGTACTAGAGGATGAGGAGCTAAGGAAAGAAATTATGAGTGAAGCCTACAACTCCGACTATCCTATCCACCCCAGAGGTACCAAGATGTATCAGGATTTGAAAAGTCACTACTGGTGGAATGGTATGAAGAGTGATGTAGCAGACTATGTGATAAAATGTACAACTTGCCGACAAGTGAAAGTACAACATCAAAGGCTAGGGGGAATGTTAAAGCCTTTGCCTATCATCGAATGGAAATGGGATCAGATATCCATGGATTTTGTGTGCAGTTTTCCAAAGACTTCAAGGGGTTGTGATGCAATGTGGGTGATTGTGGATCGGTTGACAAAGTCAGCACACTTTTAACCAATCAATATGACATACTCTATGGACAAGTTAGCCAAGATCTACATCAGAGAAATAGTGTAACTACATGGCGTACCCACGGGAATTATTTCAGATTGAGACCCGAGGTTTGTATCTAAGTTCTAGACAAGCTTACAAAAGAGTTTGGGTACAAAGCTACATTTTAGTACCGCGTATCACCCTCAGACAGATGGATAATCTGAGCGGATAATTCAAACCCTAGAAGATATACTGAAAGCATGTGTTTTGGAGTTCAAGGGAAGCCAGGATAATCACATACCACTAGTCGAGTTTGCTTACAATAACAGCTACCATTCAACCATTCAGATGTCACCTTACGAGGCTTTGTATGGATGGCGTTGTAAGTCGCCTCTGTTTTGGGATGATGTAGAGAAGCTTACCATTGGGCCAGACCTGGTACAAGATGCGGCCGACAAAGTGAGAATCATACAGAAAAAGATGAAGGAAGCTCAAAACCGACAAAAGAGTTGGGCAAATCTAAAGAGACGAGTTCTTGAATTCCAAGTAGGTGATTATGTGTACTTAAAGGTGAATCCGATTAAGAGTATATGAAGAGTACGTACACAAGGGAAGTTGAGCCCAAGGTACATTAGACCCTTTGAGATACTGGAAAGACTTGGAGATCAAACATATCGATTGGCTCTACTGCCAAACCTCTCTAGAGTGCATAATGTGTGTTCCATGTCTCGGTACTAAGGAAATAAGTACCAGACCCAGAAAGAATCACGGAGTTAGAACCCATCCAGTTAAAAGAAAACTTCACCTACGAGGAACATCCAGTGCAAATCTTGGATAAGAAAATGCAAAGGTTACGAAATAAGGAAATTTGATATGTGAAAGCATTATGGAGAAATCACATGTTTGAGGAGGCAATCTGGGAGGCTAAGGAAGAGATTAAAAGGAAATACCCTGAGTTGTTTCAAGAAGTAGGTATGTAAGTTTCATTTTTTAGGACAAAACTCTGTTTAAAGTGGGTAAGTTGTAAGCCTCTATTTTCTTAGCAAACCAAACTCGGTTTCGGAGATCGGAGTAGGAAATTGAAACCCTAAAAGAATATCTTAGGACTAGTTGGAACCTAAGAACCCTAAATCCGCAATAGCAAGAACAAAACCCCAAAACAATAAAAATGAGTTAGCTTTAGAATATAGTCCTAAATAATATATCAAAACATAAAAAGATCATATTATAGAGAAATTCATCCATTTTGAACCCAATCAAGATCTGTTTTCGAAAACCGGCCCTCGGTGCTCAAAAATAGAAAAATATTTTGTAAGACTCTTTAGAACCAAAATTTAGTAAGGAATTCAAAAATATAATTATAAAAATTTTTCGATTTATAAAAATTACAGTTATAGTCCTTTTTATCGTATTTTCATTACTGGCGGTAATTTCATTCTCTAATCTACCTTTTGATTTCTAATCATCACTATTCACCAAGAAAACACCAACCATACCCTATTCTTGCATCCTTATAGCCTATTCTTACCTCATTACATCATATTCCTTACAATTTAATTTTCCAATACAATTTTATTACTTAAATTACTTAATTAAATTTGAAAAAAATTACATAAAATAACACACACTCCTCTCTCCCTCTCTCTTAATTAGGCATGATCCCCCCTCCCCACCCCTTTGTTCCTTTAATTTGTTTTATTTTATTCTTTTATTTATTTACACAAACCCTAATCCAATTTCCTATATAAACCTCTTTATACCTTTACTATTTTACTTTCTTTCTTCACTAAATCAAACTTTTCAAAAAATTTTCTCCCCTCTCTCTCCCTCTCCCTCTCCCTCAGCGCTGTGAGTCCCCTCCCTCAAACACCCACACACAAAATTTTTCCTTCAAGTTTTCTTATTCCAAACACTCAATAGGTAATAGATCTAGACCCAACCACAAATAAAACATGTAATGGCAAGATCATACATGTGTGATTCCACCAAAATCCCATAAGCTTTAGGCAAGGGATGTGGAAACACTTGAACATGATATTCATGCCATCGCAATGTTGTGGATCTTTTTATTTAGGTTGTTTTGCTATATTCTTGCTATATTATTGCTATATATTTTGATATGGAGATTTTTGTGAATATATCTTGCTACTAACCTCATCTTCATAATGTTCATCTTACATTTGCATCCATAACAAGAATAACATCATAGATCTACTTTGTTTTGAGTATATAAATGCCATAAATATTTGTCTTATGTAAATAAAAGACTTATAGTATGATAGTATTAATGGGGATGTTGCCAAAAGCTCAAGATCTATTTTTGTTTCCATTAAAAACAAATTTTTAAATTCGCATTTAAAAAGACCCCTATTTTGAAAACCTACTTTCCAACTCCAAATGAGCATTTTTATATAAAATATGAAGGGCTTATAAAATAGGTATCATAAAGAAATGATTTTGATGAGTTAAATCTAGTTTTACTAAGACATTTGTTCAAAATAAGAAAAGTTACAAAAGTTAAGATAGAACTCTATCCCAACTCCTGGAATAACATAAAATTCGTAACTAGGAAGAGTTGTTAAGTAAAAACCATTTTCCAACCCCAAAACAAGAGTTTTATTAAGAAAATGGAGGCCTTAGCGTTGGTCCCACTTTAATAATTAAGAAGAAGGGTGGGGGCGGGGCGGGGCGGGGTTGAATTGATTATTAATAAAAATAGTAATTTTTGCCTTTTAAAAATTATTCCCCTTCGATTTTAAATATAAGAACAATATAAACAATTAAACAAATATAACAATTAAATTACGGAAATTAAAAGGATAGAGATTAGAGAATCAGGTAGTGATTTATAGTGGTTTCGCCTTGTATGTCAGTCCAGTCTTCTAGCTTAGAGCTGGAAACTCCGTTATCCTACAGGTTTGTTCTATTATATCTAATAAATTCAAATTAAAAGATTATACAATTCTCTTTGCTCGATTCTCATAACTATCCTCAAGTTAACAATCGATCTACAAAATCTAATCCTATAATCAAACAATCTAGAAGGCAACAACATGTTCTTTCTGTCAACAAGAAAACATCAAAAGTAAGTGTTTGCAATAAAGAAAGAAATTTGCACAAATAAGCTTGGAAGAATTTTTGTAAGAGACGTTTGTTCTTTTTCTGTAATAACAAGGTGTCCTTTTTTTTTCTCAATATTTTTCTTTTTCTCTGTCACGTTTTCATCTTCTATATTTCATATAGGAAGAGAGCTTATCATTTATTGTTCAATTCTTCAATGTTAAAAAAAAAAATTGTTATGGAATGTGGATAGACTTTCCCATGTTTTTCTCGGATGATATCTCGTCAAACTTATCCTTATTTTAAAACAAATTCTGCTGATATTCAACTTGATAGAAGACAAGAAGAAATGTTTAATCCGTATCTTGTGGATAAACTTCCAAATTCGTTTCTTATAGATAAGCTTCCAAATTCGTTTCTTATAGATAAGCTTCCAGATATTATGGTACTTGATTTGAAATTTGAAACTTGAAACTCCAAAACTGATTCATCATAATCTATTCATCTTCTTCTTTATCTAAATAAAAAGTAGATAACGTTCTCTTTTTGAACTCACAAATGAATCCCATAAAAATAGGTAAGTAATATACTTTCTCTTGTCTTGAAGGATTATATACTGATAACCGATTTGTCTTGAAGAGGAAAACTTGTGTAAAATCTGTTTAAACATAATCTGAAATTGTTCTTGAATATTTTTCTTCCGTTTGTAGAGAGAGAAACTTGAGAAATCTATAAATCCCCTTGAATATTAACCAACTTAGGTGGAACAAATGAGTATATTACCCAAACAAACTCATTTACTCGGAGCCAGGCCTTCAATGTACTTAAATATACTGAACTAGAATGCATTTGGTCGAGTTTAGGAAGATGAATAGTCAAAATCACGTTGAAACAAGTTGCTATAAAAAAATGCAGATGACTCTCTGGATAATCCTCTGGACAGTCCTCTGCATAGTTGTTAAAACTTTCGTTCTTTATCTTTCTGATATATACCCTAAGGAATATCTTCTGGATAGTCTTCTGTATATTAGATAATAACTTCTGTTCTTGATTTTCACCAACACAACCTTCTGGAGTATCCTCTGGATAATCTTCTGTATATATTTCAAAAACTCCTAATGCTGTTCATTTTTTTTTATGTTAAATGCTGTCAACCTTCTGTGATAACTTCTGGATGATCTTCTGGATATCTGATACTATTCATTTTTTTCTTTCTTTCTAACTTGAAACTATACACTTAATAAACTTGTTAGTAATCTTTTTATGCTTTTGTTATCATCAAAACCTATTTTAAGAGAATTTAAAACTTAGGTAATAGGATTAATTAAGACCCAATTTTAGAAGGATCAAATGAGTTTTACCCAAAAAATAATCTCAAAACAAATTTACAAAAATTCGGATTTGGAAGTAAACCATATCTAAACACCTATTTTAAAACTCCAAAATGAGGATTTTAATTTAGAAATGAAAGCCTTTGGGAATAGGTATAGTAAGGACCTAATTGTGGCAAAAATAAATGAACTTTATTAAAGAATATTCCTAAATCGAAGGAAAAGTTTCAACACATAAAACAAACTCTATTTTCATCACCAATAATTCTTATAAAATTCGTAATTAAGCAAGACTCACATTTAAACATCTATTTTCCAACTTTTAAATGAAGAAATTTACTAAATTAATGAGGGTATTAAGCATATAGGTCATCAAGGCTTTAGTTTAATAAAAACAAAGGTGTTTGCAAGAAACAAAAATAGTTTTTCTAAATCAAGTATTGTTGAAGTTTTCTCAAAGTAAAAAATTTATCTAAAAATTCTTTTAACTAAATATCATCAAGAACATACACATAGATAGCTCATAACATGTCATTCATGATATTAACTTAGGGATATTGCATGTACATATAGTATACGTGGTAGGAACAATGTAATTGTCACAAAACAATTTCAGAAACATGATTTTACCTACTGACCAGATCTGATCCGAGCTTTTAGAGACCTAAAATTCTTCAAAACTTAGGAAAAAAATTAGAATTAGATAGATCTTTTGAAGTAGATAGAAATCGACTACTTATTTGCGAAATTCCGAGTTAAAATGACCAAATTATGGCCGTTTTAAGTTATAATTTCCATTAACTACGAAAATTACGAATTTGAAAATTTTTGTTTGATAAGTTGGAATTAGTTATGGTTTGAAATACTCATTCGGGGATTTCTTTCATTTAGGTGATTTCGAATCGGAGGATTCCTTATCCCCGGATTATTACGAATAAAGACCGGAGACCATGGCTGAGTGAGTCATACTTCCTATTACGATTCCTTGTTGTGCTTGTGATTCGTAGTTGCATTAGAATGATAGGAAAAGATAAAAATGGAAATGCATGATGGGAAATTATGGGATTATGTATGCTTCCTTGATGTATTGAGAACAACGTACTAAGCATATCGAAACCGGGTGATTAATCGATGAATGTTCATATGCCATGATTATGATTGTTTGCGAATTGCATGGTCACTTATGAAATTGTATCAATGATTACTCGGATTATCAAGTAATATGGACATAATCACTTCATGATGGGGATGGTACATTTAATCATGATTGGTTATCCGTGATCCATAAACGACATGAAGGAAATGGGTTGACCGTGAGCCATAAAACAGTACAGTTAATGGGTTGTCTATGAGCCATAAAACGAAACTATATATTCAAAGTAGTACCGCAACATTTGTTAATCCGCTAATCCCGAACAGAGGGTGCAAATCCATTTAACATATAATTTTCAGTTGATCATGTGTCTTGTATGCCCATGTTGTTGTTGCATTTTATATGAATGCTTAAATCAACTTGATTGTATGAAATTGTTGGGTACGTATATTTTGGAAGTATTTGCTCACAAAGCTAGCATAGCTTATATCCCCATAGCTTCTTTTTGTTGCAGTTTCCATATCTGTGGTTGCGGCCCAGGAATTGGCCAACTCAGGTAAAGCAAGAATAGGAATTTCTCTTAGAAGTTTGTGTTTAGATTTTGTATTAACTTCCATAGGAAACCCTAAATGGTTGAGTTGATGTCAAAAACTATTACGTGGACTTATTATTCTTTTGCGGGGGAATGCCCCTTAGTTTTTGTAAATGATCTTGAATATCTGTGGTTTGTATTTTGATGTTATTTCTATCAAATTAAACTATCTATCTCCAATTACACAAGTATTCTATTATCGTAAGAGAACGCCTTGCATCTAATACTAGACTTTTGAATGACTGTGGTGGTGATTCCTAAGTCTCGTTTAGTATGCGGTGGATTGTTATATTTAGAATACCCTTTGGGGTGTGACATCATATAAATGATATAGGTATTCGGGCTACCTATATTAACCCCTTGAGCGTCTACTATTACTCAGGACCCCCATGCTTCTAGGATTGTTTCGGAGTGTGAGTGCTCCCGCATCGTTTGATTTACTCTAGTGAAAGATATTAACTTATTGGTTGATGCATTGTATTTAGTTAAACTCGTGTGATACTTCTTGTGTGTTTGTGTTACTGTGTACCGAGCTTCGGCTCATTATTATTGTTGTGTTTTCTTTTTCTAGGTGTATGATTGATGTTGATGATGAGTTATTGATGATGATTGTCTTGGTGGTGGGCTATATAGGAAATATGAGATGAGTTAGGATCGAAGAATGTATTTAGATGTTTTTCTTTATTTTTATTTTAAAGAACTGGATTTATATCTTAAGTTTGTAATATTCTTTCAAGGGGCCGAGTGGAGCCTATGTTTTGTAATATAAAGTTTTAATGCTTTGATCTACCATCATATAAAGTATTAGAAATACTTGATGGTAGAGTTTTATTTTTATGGAAATTAATCTACACAGGTGAGTAGACTTAAGAGATGTTTTTATGAGGATATGTTTTAGTATGGTAAATCTAGTTTAAAGTAGAAAATAATTAGAAGAGTTCATAATTTAAAATTGAGTATCAAATGTTTGTGATAAACATACTGTTTTAAGTAAGCCTATGCGTGTAATACTTAGAATATTATACGTGGTGTGATAAAAAGTCAACTAGAAAGTCAGCTCCACTATTGTCCTCCCCATAATCCACATATATATATATATCATAGCCCAACAAATAAAAAACTACTAGATCATCACCCGTTTCAAAAAAAAAAATAAAAGGGTGAGCATAAGCGCCCACTATGCCAAACCACAACCATATGTGCATGAACACATATCATACAAATTTACATACAACCAAATAACTTATGCAGTAATCATATGTTATTATCTTTAATCAGTCAGGCAAAAAACATAGTTTAGAACCATTTGCAATAAGTCATAAACGTGGAGTAACTCATAACTCCATGAAAGCAAATATATATACAAAATACTTATATATACATATATATTTTGGTGTTGGGTACTCTGCACACACCATGAGTATCATACTCGTACCACTCCTAAACTACTAGAATCATCTCTGTGCATAACTCCACTCGAGATAATGCCACACACATATCATTAGGGCACCTTTCTAGTAACACGGTATCCTGGTCTACTAGACTCAGCCAAATACAAACAGTGAACCAATTAAAGCCGAATAGCATTAAGTCCATCTATAGATATTAGGCCTACAATCACAAACAACAACCATGGTAAGAGCATACCTGAAACAATATTTAGAACATTTAACCTAGCTTCGCTAAAAACACCTAAATACAATCAAATTCTTACTCAAAACTTGTTTTCACAAGGTAAACATACTCCTACTATCATCTAAACCTTAAACTAAAAAGAACCTTAATTACCTTAGGCTCATACATACCTTCCTTCTTTTAATTGTAGAACAACAAAATCCCTAACCACCAAACTTAGGGTTTCTCTAAAATTCCTCCAAAAATTTGACTTCCTTCAATACCAACAAGAAATTTCAAGAAAGAAAATTCTTTTAGATTGCTAAAGAATTGTAAAGAAACCAACTTACCCAGTGCTTGATTCTTATTCCTCATTAAAGCAAGATTACATCCTTGATGGATGTTAGGGTTTACAAAAGCCTATGAGAGGTTATGAGAAGAAGAAATAAGGCTAGGGTCTATTTACAGAACATGGAAAGCCTTAACAATGCGTGTATGAATGCTGGCAACATAGACTGGAGGTGTGGAGAGATAAGCTGGCGTCCTAAATGCAAAAGACAAAACTAGAGCCCTATAGGCTGGCACCCAACGTCAACGGTGTAGAAGGCAAAGTAGACAGCTTACATGTCAAGGCCGGTGGCCTTGAGGTGGTCTAAATGCTACATCCTCAATTCCTTCTTGAACGACTCCCTCTTGATTAACTACATCTGCCATTAAATAATATATTATTATCTATATTAGGGTAGAACATAAAACCCTCTTATTTAAAAATATATGAGAACTTTATCCTTCACTATGATTTATTTATTTATATACGTCATTTCTTCCCCCTTTAATGAAACTTTCATCCTCGAAAGTTACCTGAATCATTGAAAAGCTTGGGACACTTTGTCCTTATCTCCTCCTCTAGCTCCCATGTATCTTCTTATTCAAATTGATTGGTCCGTTGTACTTTTACATATTTGATTACTCACCTTCTTAAAAATGCTCTTTGGTGTCAATAATTGTTACTGTCTTTTCAACTGTGGTGTGATTTGGTTGCACTTTCAATGGTTCCAATGCTATTACCTGTGCAGGATCCTTCACATGTTTCCTCAATATAGAAACATGGAATACATTATGTACGCCATCCAAACTAGGTGATAAAGTTAATCTATAAGTCACATCGCTTATCCGTTCCAAAACAAAGGATCCTACATATCTAGGGTTTAATTTGCCCCTCAAATCAAATCTGACAACATCCTTGGTTGGTGAAATCTTAAGCAGGACATGTTCTCCTACTTGAAACTCCAAAGGTCTCCTTTTCTTATTTGTATAACTTTTCTGACGACTTTGTGCTGCTTGCAACTTTTGTCTAATCACTTTGACCTTATCAATAGCATCATGTACCAGCTTTGGTCCCATCGTCTATCTATCACCTACTTCATCCTAATGAATTGGTAACCTACACTTCCTACCATACAAGACTTCATATGGTAGCATCCCAAGCGACGCTTGATAACTGTTATTGTATGTAAACTCCACCGAAGATAAGTGCTCATCTCAGCTACCTTCAAAATCTAAAGCACATGCTATCAATATGTCTTCAAGGATCTGGATGGTCTATTCAGATTGCCCATCTGTCTGAGGATGATAGGCAGTACTAAAGACCATGTTAGTGCCTAAAGCTTTATGCATGCTTTTCTAGAATCTCCCAGCAAACCTGGTACCTCTATCTAACATGATAGTCATTGGTATTCCATGCAACTTTACTATCTCTTTGATGTACAACTTTGCTAACTGTTCCATGGTATACCCAATTTTAATCGGTATAAAGTGGGTTACTGTCATGCCCCATAGGGTATCCTAAACGTAACAGCCCGCCACATACTATATAAGACTCTCGAAATTCTATTCGAGCCCTTCGGGAGTCTTGTATAGATATAAAGCGTCCCTTTACGACAATAGAATACTCAATCAATGGAGTTAAGAAGTTTAATGTGGCATTCATTAACCATAGATAATAAACCAAAACACATATATAATTTACAAAGTCTAAGGGGTATTCCCCCGCAAAATAATATCAAGTCCGTTACAGTCATCCAGAGTCCTTTAGTTTCCAACGGAAGTCTAAACAAAATCGAAATAAACTTCTAAGGGAAACTCCTAGCTCCGGTACCTGAGCTGTAGCCTGCCTTGGCCTAAGCCAAATGAATTCATGCTGCAACAAGTAAAAACTATAGGGGCGTAAGCTAACTAGCTTAGTGAATGAAAACTTCCATATCACAATTAAGACAAACCGTTCATGCAAGTGGTTACTTCAAGCAAATGATATGCATCAAGCAAATGAGTTCAACAAACATATGACCAACCGAAAATCATATGTGGATGGACTTATGCCCTCCATCCCGGGTTAGCAGATTAACGAATCCTACGGTACGACGCCGTTTAAGCTCACGGTCAACTGAAAATAATTCGTTTTATGGATCACGATTAACCAACAATTTCGTTTATGGATCACGATTAGCCAACATATTCGTTTTATGGGTCACGAAAAACCAACAAATGCTAATGCTCCATCCCTGTCGTGATATGAATGAGTTCAATTATAATTGAGGTCCAATAATAGATTAATCTAATTCTTTTAGGTGACCAACAATTATTCACAAACAATCAAGTATAACTTCTCGCTAAACAAGCAGCAGCTTAACACCCGGTTTCGATATTCCTTAACTTCAACTTCACATATCAATAGCAAACAAGTATATAATTCCCATATACCCCATCATGCACAATCATTTTTATCTTTGCCTAAACAACTAATGCCACTATCATTACAATTACAAGCAATAATTGAGAGCGGAAGTAATACTCACTCGGCCATGGTACGCCGGTCTCTTAATAGTAGTAGTAGTCGGGTGGGAGGGTACCGTCGTGCTCGGGATCACCTACCAAATAAGAACAATCCTAATAAGAATCTCATCACTTAACTAGTTCAAGCTATATATCTAAGCTAGACAAAATCGGAATTCTCGCTGTTTGCGGAAGTTCCAACTTAAAACGGCCATAACTTGGTCATTTTAACTCGGAATTTCGCAAATTTTATATCGATTTCTATCTACTTCGAAATATCTATCTATTTATAATATTATTTTGAAGTTTTGAAAACATTAAGGTCACGGAACATTGGGATCAGATCTGTTCTGTAACTTTCCTTTTTCCGAAAAATTGTTTCGCAATTGGTAAAAATGTTTCCAGTTGATGACTCATGTATAGATGGTATATGAATGAATTCCTTGTATGAATGTCATGTAATGAGTTCAATATATGCATGGTCTTGATTATTTTCGATGATGAACTCTTATGAACTCCTAATTATCATAAAACTCCATGATGGTCACTTCTAAAAATCTATTCTTTCCAACTTTGCATTCCTTAGAGTTTTTAGGATTCTATTCTTGGAATTTACTTGTTATCTAAATAAAAATGAGTCCTTAAAATCTATACCATCCATGACCTTTATTTATGCATAAAAATCCACATTTTTTCACTTGGCAAATATGTTTTTAAACAAGCTTTTCACAAAAATCCGAATTTTGGAAATTTTCTTTTCTTGCATTTTTCCAATGAGAAAACTTGTTTAATGCACCAAAATTTAAAGCTTTATTATATCTATTGTCTAAGGACTTCATTTAACTCATAAAACATTCAATTTAAGCTTGGATACTAAGTGTTTATGTAGGCATTATTCCAAATTACGAATTTAACAAACTAATCACTATCTCAAGATTTTCCATTCTAACTCCACTACTTGTTTTACATATTACTCATGCCTAAACTCATTCAAACTTGTAAAATTTATTCCTTAGAGATACCTATTACATATACCCTTCATTTTTCATGTAAAATATGAGTTTCAAAGTGGTTCTAGTGGTTCTTAAAATAGGGTTCCAAAATCATCCGAATTTTCATAAGACATTTCTAGCAAAAATCTTTTCTTTTTCAAGTTTCTTGCTTCATATACATGAAGATCTATCACCTAACACATCTATACACATGCAAGTCTAAGCTTTTATGATCTTTAATGCATGAAAGCTCAAAATAACCATATGAACATCAATGTAGATGAAGGCATGAATGTCTAAACACTAGATCTACCATATATAGTGCATGAATCATGAGTTTCATGGCATGAACATAACTTTCTATGCTAGATCTCTACTTTACATGCATGAAAAAGATGATATTCCAACAAAAACTCTTCTAAACACTAGATCCACTTCTTGTGATGGCTTGATATTCTTGTATTAGGGTTTTCATGTCCCTAGCATATGCTCATTGGGATTAAAAGTGGAAAACACTCAAGAATGGTCTTGCCATTATAAGGTTTAGGAATAACAAAGCTTAGAATCATCATTAAAGGTTGATTTGAAGAAGAAAAGAAGATGAAACAAACTTGTGGAAGTGTGCATGTGTGTGTGTGTGTCACGGCAATAGCAAGAGGAGGGAGAGGGTTTCAACCTTTGTAAAAATTTTGGAAGAGTGAAAATGAGGAGAGAGAGAGAAAAGGAGCTTATATAATGAATAGGTTAGGGTTTTAATTGATTAAAAATAGTAAAAATAAAACAAAAAGGAGGGGAAATTGGGGAGGGGGGCGCCGGCCGGGGGGGGGGGGGGGTGTGTGTGAGAGAGAGGATTTGAAATTTGATAAAATTTGTATTTTATGTAATAAAATGTAATAATTGTATTAATTAATTAGGAAACAAAATTTCTTGGAAAAGAAAATTGTAATTAGTTGTTATAAGGATGTAAAAATAGGGTATGGGTAGTGTGTAGTGTAGGTTGTACTTGTGAATAGTAGACAAGACATTTACTTTACTGGTTGTAATGAAAACACGGGAAAAAGGCTATAACTGTAATTTTTATAGCCCGAAAAATTATAAAATTGATATTTTTAAAATCCTTATAAAATTATGGTTCTAATGAATATTTCGGAACATCTTTCTGAGTTTGTGGTCCTAAGGCACGTTTTTCCGTAATTGAGCTCGGGAAGGCCTGGAATTGAAAAATTCCCGAATTTAAAACTTTCTAAGGTTTAAAATATACTTTAAAACAATAATTCATATTCATTTACTTTATAAAACTTCTTTTATTATGAAACCGAAGGAAAGCCGGATTTAGGGTTTCTAAGCTTCTCTCACTAGACTTAAACTGGACTGGATTAGGGTTTCGCTTTTCAACTCCCGGGGTTTACTTAACTACTGAGAATACCGGGGTTTACAGTTACCTTGGTAAGCCTGTCTGAAATCACCCATACTAAATCAAACCTTTCTCTTATTTTAGGTAGAGCTAAAGCAAAATTCATGATTATGTGCTCCCATTTCCACTGAGGTACAAGTAAAGGCTTTAATTCACCTGCTGGTCTTTTGTGCTCAATATTGATCAACTACCACTTATATTACTTAAATACATATTTTGCAAACCCTTTCTTCATAATATTGTACCAATACATCTTCTTTAGATCATGATGCATCTTGTTGCCTCCCAGATAGATAGAATAACCAGGGTAATTTGCCTCTTTAAGTAACTCCTTCTTAAGTTCTCCTTACTTTGGCATACATAACCTCCCTTTATATCTCATGACACCCTCACTATCAACATGAAACTTAGCTATCCTGCCTATTCTATTCTCTTCTTTACCTCCTATATACTTTGATCATCCACTTGAGTTGCTTTGATTTTTTCTATAATAGTTGGCTGAATCTGTAAGTTCGCTAGTCTTGCTCCTACTTATCTAGTTACTATCTCTAGCTCCAACTTTCTCATATCATCTATCAAACGACATTCACAGGTGATCAAAGCTGTTAAATTCTTAACTCGCTTTCTACTCAAGGTATCTGCTGATACATTTGCCTTTCTAAGATGGTACTGAATATCTACATCATAGTCCTTGATCATCTCTAACCATCTCCTTTGTCTTATATTTAACTCTTTCTAGGTAAAGATATAATCTAAACTTTAATGATCCGTAAATACTTTACATCTTTCTCCATGCAGATAGTGCCTCAGCAACTTCAAGGCATGAACCACTGCTGCCAATTCTAGATCATGTGTGGGGTAATTCTTTTCATAAGGCTTCAGCTGTTTATAAGCATACGCTATCACCCTTCCTTCTTACATCAACACATAACCTAACTCTTGTATGGATGTATCACTATAGATAGCATACTCCTCATTACTCACTAGTAAGGCTAACACTAGGGCAGATACTAGCTTTTCCTTCAACTGCTAAAAGTTGTTCTCACAGTTTTCATCCTATTCATACTTTACCCCTTTCTATGTCAGTCTCATTGAAGGACATGCAATATTGGAAAAATCCTCTACAAATCTTCTGTAGTAACCCACCATTCCTAGAAAACTTTTAATTTCTAATACACTTTTAAGGGTTGGCCATTCTACCACTACCTCTACTTCCCCAAGATCTATCGCTATCCCATTTGCATCAATAATATGTCCCAAGAAAGATACTTGTTCTAACCAAAACTCACACTTTGTGAACTTAGCATACAACTTCTCATCTAGTAATCTGTTCAGAACTAATCCAAGATGCTCTTCATGTTCTTCCTTGATTTTAGGGTACACAAAAGCATCATCTATAAAGACTACTACAAACAAATCCAGATAATCTCTAAAGACTTTGTTCATAGGGTCCATAAAGACAACCGGTGCATTTATAAGACCAAACGGCATAACTACAAATTCATAATGCTTGTATCTAGTCTTGAAGGTTGTCATCTATATGTCCTCTACTCGAACTTGTATTTTGTGATATCCTGATCTAAGATCAATCTTTGAAAACCCTTATGCTCCTACCAGCTGGTCAAATAGACCTTCTATTCTTGGCAGAGGGTATTTATTCTTGATAGTCACTTAGTTCAACTCTCTGTAGTTTATACATAGCCTTATGTTGCCATTCTTTTATTTCATAAACAGAATTGGGCTCCCAAAGGTGACACAATAGGTTTAATAAAATTTTTCTTGAGTAGGTCTTCTAACTGAACCTTAAGGTCTACAAGTTCTATTAGAGCCATACGATATGGTGTCTTGGATATAAGCAAAGTACCTGGCACTAAATCAATATAGAACTCTACTTCTCTCTCTAGTGGTAACCCTGGTAAATATTCTAGAAAAACATCATGGTATTCACAAACAATCGGTATCCATGCAAGGTCTCTTTTGTTCACTTTCTGTCATCATGGCTGCCATAGCTAAAGCTGACATTCCCCATAACTCATATGTAGGGAGAGCTAAAGATCTTGCACTTCAAGATTATGTTCAAATTGGTCCCCATCTGGTAGACTAAACTCATGGTATTCACAAACAATCGGTATCCATGCAAGGTCTGTCTTTTGTTCACTTTCGGTCATCATGGCTGCCATAGCTAAAGCTGACATTCCCCATAACTCATATGTAGGGAGAGCTAAAGATCTTTGCACTTCAAGATTATGTTCAAATTGGTCCCCATCTGGTAGACTAAACTCCACTATCAGTTTATGACAGTCAATCACATCGTGGTACTTTACTAACCAGTCTACTCCCAATTCAAGATTACTAGGTCTGCAGGTAAGTGTCTACCCTCTATCTCTATATCCACATTCTTACAAATCTTGTTTAGCGTGGTTCTACTTTCCAAAGGTGTATTTATAGATAAGCATTCATATATATACTCAACATACACACCACATGCAGATATAAAAGATTCAGAGATGCATGAAAAACTTGTACGAGTATCAAAGAGTACATAAGCACCATGCAGGAGTATAGAGAGCATACCTATAATAGTGTCCACACTAGATATATCCTTGTGCTAGAGGGCAAAAACCTTAGCTGGTGCTCTCTATCCTTGACTATTACTCTAAGGTTGGCCTATTTGAACTCCTGGAACCACTTGTCTTCCAGGCTCCTTGCATTCTATGGCCTTATGTCCATATTGCCTACACTTGAAATAGAACACCTATAGGAGAACCCTCTTGTACAAAATCTATGGTTGTACCTAACCTTGCCACATGAAAAGCAAGCATTCTCAGGCCACTTGCAGTCCTTGAGATCATGTGGTCCATAGCACCTGGTACACTTCCTATCAGTACCCTAGATTGCTGATCTGACCTTAGCTGGTGCTCTCTATCCTTGACTATTACTCTGAGGTTGGCCTATTTGAACTCCTGAAACCATTTGTCTTCCAGGCTTCTTGCATTCTATGGCCCTGTGTCCATGTTGTCCACTTGAAATAGAACACCTATAGGAGAACCCTCTCTGTATAAAATCTATGGTTGTACCCAACCTTGCCACATGAAAAGCAAGCATTCTCAGGCCATCTGCAGTCCTTGAGATCATGTGGTCCATAGCACCTGGTAAACTTCCTATCAGTACCCTGGATTACTGATCTGATCTGATGTGTGATAGGCCTCTTCCCCTTATCTTCGGTAAGAACACTAGTAGCTGGTCACTTTCCCAAAAAGACCTAGCTCCTCTATGCCTCCTAACCTTTAATCTTATTCAAACCTTACTCAATGGTCTTCATTTGATTGACTATAGTTGAGTAATTGGTCCAATTGTCACGCTCCAAAGGGTAGCCTAATGTGGCGGTCCGCCACATACGGTATTGAAGCTTAAGAATGACTCTCGAAGTCACACAAAAGCTTCGACATCATATGTAAGGCATCCATCATAGCAATAGGAGACGCAAGTGGGAAGTGTAGTTTGAGAAAGTAAATATAGCATATATGAATCTAAATGAACATTATCTTCAAAATTATAAAAAAAATATAATCTTTACATCATCTTAAGGGCGTTCTCCTGTTAAACCTCAAATATTCAAAAGATAGTCTAAGTCTTGAATATAATAACAACTACAACTACAACTACAAAGATTTTAAAGGAAATCTATTCTAAGATTCTTTAAAAGGATTTTCCTTAAAAGCTTCCCAAAAGCGTAAGCTTACCTGAATAACCGGAAGCCTTAGGTATAAGAGATATTGATCTTGCACCAACAAAAATCTATTGGAGTATAAGCTCAATTAGCTTAGTGAGAATATTCCCGAATTAGCGTACTCATATCAATAAAATCAGACAAGTTATTAAATAGGCATATAAAATGCATAAAACACGTGAGCAAACAATACATATGATCTATCAGAAATCATATGTTTGAATGGATTTACGCCCTTCATTCGAGATTAGGTACTTCTAGCTCTTTAAAACTCATCTTTATCATCCAACCGGTAGTTCTTTTTGGCTCCTATTTACCTATCTTGGTAGTCTTGCTGTTCCCGTGAAACCTTAATACTATACTCTTGTCTCACTAAGGCACGGTAGCTATATGCAATGTGACTCACTTCGTGATATCCATAAATCAATTAATATAATTCTTGAGTTGTGATTAAGGTATTTTTAAGGTGATCATAGAATTTGCAAGCACTTCATCATAATAGTAGAACACGAATTTAATTAACAACAATTCATGTTTTGATATGCTTAGTATACTTTCAACCAACATTATCATGTATATTCCATTTTCATCTTTTCCTACTTCTAGTGCCTCTAGTTATAATCACAAACAAGTACGTAAAAGTAGGAGATTCACTCGACCATCCTTGCCAAAAAATCCTTTTACTTGTAAAAGCCCTCTTGACATGAGTCCTCCAAAACCTCATCATCTAAACGAAAGAATTACCTAGAAAGACTATTTTACAAAAGTTCTACTCAAACTTTCTAATTCTATTTCACTATTTTTGTCAAAATTCGGATGAATGGAAATTCCAACTTAAAATGGTCATAACTTGCTTATTTTAACTTGGAATTTTGCATATAAAATGTCGTTTTCTACCTACTCGATAGGATCCATCTATTTCTAAGGTTATTTTTAACATTAAAAGCCATTTAGGTTCTAAAACGGGTCGGTCCATATTTAGCACGAAAATCCTAGCCCTTAAATTGTAACTTTTCAAAATCTTACTTCATCCAAAAAGTCCATATCAACACATAGATTTTTATAGTTGAAAAATCTTTTAATGTAGATATATACTCATATTATATGCATGATTCTAGTGATGTTGTCTTAACAATGATTTCTCATAAAATAATTTATTTTTAGAAGTCGGAGAATGAAGTTCACAAAATCTTTCTCTAAGTTGTTGGAAGAAAACCAAAATTTTGGGTTTGTTACTAATGAATACTTATTCTTATAAAACCATCATTTTTATATTTTCTTAACTACATAAAGATAGACTTATTTCCTCAAAACTTTGTTCTTTAAGTCACCTAACAATTTTTATTTTCCCAATTGAATGTTGAACCAGTGATTTGAATTTAATCTTTGACTAGAAAAACTTGGTTATTCTTAATATTTTTCAAGACGTTGCTATAAACCTTATAAATAAGTTTTTAAGAAAATTTTACATAGTAAAGAACTATCAGAATTAAAAATTTATAATAATCTTCTTTTAATAATTTAAAAAGATTATAGTTGAACCATTTTCCTAAGTTGTATCCATTTTATTTTCTAAGTGGATTTTCAACTAATGAGTTGATCTTAAACTTGACTTAGAAAAATTATTTGACTCTTTATGTTTTTCAATATGGGGGTGTAAATCCCATAAACAAGTTCTTTAAGGAAAATTTATATAGCAACGAATCGTCAACATTAAGAGTAAATTATTTATTTTAGTACTTTTGAAAAGAGAGTAAGAGAACCACATAATTAAGTTTTGAAGAATCTTTGCATAATAACAACACTTAAAAATTTATGATGAATTTATTTAAGTTTGTTGAAAAGTATATTGTTGAATCATGATCCTAAGTTTTATGAAAAATTTTCCTGTGGTAAATCATGTTTTAAAAGAGTTTAGATCTTATTTTTTAAGTCAGAGAAAGTAACTCCTTTTGTTTCTTTGGAAATTTTATCATGACAACAACATTATGTTCATGCATGAATATGAACTTGTAATTATGTAAAAAGAATAACATGCATAAAAATAAAGGTCATAATAAATTAAATAAGCATATAAGTAAAATCAAGTATTGGGAAGTCTTAGCTTGCATCAAGGCTCCTCAGAACTTTCAATGGAGTAGTTCTAAAAAAAAAGCAAGAAAATAATGAGAAAAACATGAAAGTCTTAGATCTATGTCAAGGCTCTCCGGACTTAGATTATGGACATGTCCTAAAGAAAGAAAAATAAAATGTTTGGACTTGATGATGACATATCTAAGACTAGAATGCCTAGTCTTAATAAAATTATATGAAATAAATAAATAAGTTGCAAGAAATATAGGAGCATGAATAATTAAAGTTATGTTAGTGAACTTATAGGCTCTAAGAACATATATACATAAATATGCTTTGTAATATATAAAAGTTAGATTAGGAGCAATAGTAATGTATAATAATATAACAACAATAATATATGCTTGAATATTGTTAAACAAGACATAAACATGTTATTGCTTCCGTAATACCTATTGGTTTAGGAAACATACACTATGGTCATGTTATGTTAATATGAACATGAAGATAGTTTTAGGAGTTTTTAAATAAGATTAATTGTGGTTGAAAAAGAAATGTAGTAATGGTAGTGGTATGTAGATGATAGTTTTATGGGAAGAAGAGAGAGTTAGGAAGAGAATTTTTGGAGAGAAAAGTATGAGGGAAAATTTGGTAGAGTTTCATTAAGTGAAATGAAAATGTGTGAAAGAAGTAGAGGGAGAAGTAGTAGTTATAGAGAATTTTAGAGGGAAATTTGATATATTAAAATAAATTAAGAGTGAAGGAGGGGATGTGCGCTGGTTTTGATGAGAAAGGGGGAGAGAGCGAGTGAAAAAATTTAATGTGATAAAGACAAGTAATGAAGTGTAAGAAAAGTTTAGTAAAAAGTTGTATTAGAAATGAAATTTGTAAGAAGTAGATATATACGTTGTAAGCATAGATAGTAAGATAAAGTAGAGATAGATGAATATTAAAAATTATACAATAAATAGTGGACTAGACAAATAAGATACCAATAGTAAAAAACATATGCGTAAATGAGCTTTATATGATATTTTTAGTTATCGAAAAGTTATGAAACCGATATTTTTGAAACTCTCTTATAATTACGAGTCTAACGGTATTGTTGGAATATTTTTTCTATTTGAGGCACTGACCACGTTTTTTGAGAACTATTCTCGTTTAGGTCCGAAACGATAGAATTTTCGACAAATATGATCTTTTTAGGCTTCCTCATATAACTGTAATCCATCATTAGCTCATTTCTATTGTCCTCAAGTTTTGAGCGCAGGATTACCGGAGTTAAAATTGCTAGTTTGTCTTGATCATCGTTGACTTTTGAAGTTCCGGTTTGATTAAGGTTAGGGTTTACTCAAATTTTACCCAAAAATTGAGAGGTTACAGCCTACCCTCCTTAAAGAAAGTTTTATCCTCAAAACTTGGCTCATGTACTTAACTCGTGATATAGACTCGAGTTCTTCAAAGGGTCCAATACTCTTCTAATGGAATTTGCCTTGAAGTTCACATGATTTCCGACCTTAACCTCAAAAACTTATCGCTTCTAATCTGTCAAACTCTTCTATCAGTCTTAGGCTTTTCCATTCTTTCGGCTTAGAGCATTGGTTACTATTTCCATTCTCTTTGGAAAATAGTTTGTCCCAAGATCATGGTCCTTTATGGGCTCTAACCATTTCTTCTATCACGTGTTTAGCTCCTCTGGCATGGATAAGTGCTCAAGGTTGTGGTGACCGAGATAAATTCCTCATCCTTGATCGTTCAGATAATTATCAACTTAAGAGCAAACTTTACCACGATTAGCTCTAAATTATGTGTCGGATAATTCTGTTCTTGCAGCCTCAACTGTCGGGAAGCTTAAGCAATCAATTTGTCCATCTTGCATTAGCACACATCCAAGACCATTTCTTAATTTGCCTCTAGGTGCTGTGTAGAACTTCTTTGAATTTGGTAGTGTCACAACTGGTGCAAAGACAAGTTGTCACTTTGGTTCTTGGAAACTTCATTCTCTTTTATTCGTCCATGCAACTCCTCATTTGCTTCTTGGTTAACCGAGTTGAAAGCTTGGTTATCTTGGAAAAGTCCTTTACAACTTCCTATAATAACTGTCATGCCCTAAATGGTACTCTATATGCGATAGTCCGCCACACTCAATATTTAAACTAAGTATGATAACCTTAGTTATTCCATGAGTTTAGATACTGAGTGTAAGGCTTACGTTCACCATGTAGGGGACCTTACTTTGAATCGAAATAGCTTAAGAAGACATACATAGCGATAAGAATATAAATCATAACAGTTATAACCAAGATTAATCTATTACAAAGATCTAAGGGTCATACTCCCGTCAAAATATTAAGAGTCATTAGGTCCACAAAATTCTCTTACAACAACATATATATATATTATATATATATAAGATTAAGGAGATTTAACTAGAAGTCTATGCCTAACATCTAGGTCCCGACTTCTTCAAAAAGTCCTTAAATTCCAAAAGCTGTACCTGAGAGAAATGTCCTACTGGGGATAGCCATAGATAATTGTACTGCAACAAGAAACTATAGGGGTATTGTCACGTCCCGTATGGTAGTCTAAACGTAACAGTTCGCCGCAAGCTATATAAGACTTAGGAATTGCTACCACAACTGTTCCAAAGTCTCGTACAGATGCAAGATGTACCTTTACGGCAATAGAATACATGAACCAATAGAGATAAATAGTTTAACTTGACATACTATAAGCATCAGAATATAAACCAAGAATTCACATAATTAATTACAAAAGTTCTAGGGGCATTCCCCCGCAAAGGAACATTAAGTCTAAGAGTAGTCTTTTACAATCATCCAATAAATACTAGGGTTTCTTATGGAAGTTTATACAAAATCGATCACAAACTTCTAATGGAAACTCCTAATTCCTATATCTGCTTGATAAGATGCCTCGGCCTTAGCCATTTATAAGTAAACTGCAATAAGAAAAAGCTGTGGATGCGTAAGCTACACTAGCTTAGTGAGTGAATACTTCCATAAAGATACTTATAACAAATCATTCAATCAAGTTAATTATTCAATCATATAGAATGCATCAACAACATGAATAAACAATCATATGATCGGCTAGAAATCATATGTGAATGGATTCACTCCCTTCATTAGGGGTTAGTAAATTAACGAATACTGCAGTACTACCATTGAATTAATGGGCCGTTTATGGATCACGGACAACCAACTTATGTCGTTTATAGATCATGATCAACCAACTCATTTATGTTGTTTATGGATCACGATCAACCAACTTTTAGCCGTTTAAGGATCACGAGTAACCAATATATGCTAATACTCCATCCCCAACGTGAAGTGCTTATGTCCATATTAGTTTATCAGTCCGAATAATTGTTAATACAAATTTTTAGGTGATCAACTAATCTCGCAGACAATCAATCCTAGAATACTTTTAACAAGCATAAGTTAATCACCCGGTTCCAATATTCTTATCACAATTTTGTAACTCATCAGCAAGCATACATAATCCCCCATTATTCCCATCATGCAATTCTATTTTATCTTTTGTCTCATAATATACTGCAACTAATTACTACAAACATAAGCAAGAAATGAACTTAGGAAGTAATACTCGCTCGGCCAATGAGTGTTTCAACTCATATCTAATCCATTTTATTTCATAAAAACAATAAAGTTCGTCATTCTCATCATTATTGGAAATTCCAACTTAAAACGGTCATAACTTAGTCATTTTAACTCGGAATTTTGCAAATTATATCCAATTCCTATCTACTTCGAAAGATCTATCTAATTAAATAAAATATCTCAATTTTGAAAATTTTAAGTCTTGAAAAGTTTGGATCAGATCTGCTTGTTAGCCGAACATTCATTTTCGAAATTGTTTTTGAGAGGAATTTTGATATTTCTACTATTCATGCCAAATATGCATGCAATATTAACAATTTACTATCATGAATGGTATGTTATGAGCTTCCTATATGTATGTTCTTAATGATATTATATGAGAGAACATTTTTAGAAAGCTTTTACTTAACAAGATGTCATGAATACCTAGCTTAACAAGACTAGTTTTGTGTATTGACAAATCATATTGTTTTAGAGATTTTCCTTGATAAAATTTATTTATTCTTGCTAAATTTAAGTCTTTACCATATCTATTCCCTAAGGTCTTCATTTTTTAACAAAAATCCTCATTTTTCACTTTGTAAACAAGTGTTTGAATATTGGCTATTCCTAGATCCGAATTTCATAGAAATGGTTTTTAAGTGATTTCTTAAAGAAAAACTTGTTTGATACTTTAAAAATTTAAGGCTCCACTATTCCTATCCCTAAGGACTTCATTTCCTTAATAAAACTTCCATTTTGAGTTTGAAAAATAGGTGTTTACATATCCTCTTTTCCTAGTTACGAATTTCATGTAACTATCACAAGATCTAAATTTTCTATCTTGTAAATATTTCTTGTTTGGCAAATTTCTCTTAGTAGATTTACCATTAACTTATTAAAATCATCTCTTATTGATATTTATTCTATAAGCTCTTCATTTTTCACATAAAAATCATGTTTTGGAGTTGAAAAATAGGTTTTCAAAATATAACTCTTTTTCCATCCGAATTTTCAAAAGTTTGTTTTCATGAAACCAAATTTGTTCTTGAGCTTTTTGGCTCATCTTCATAAATATCCTAACTTTTAGAAATAAGAAAACATTTTACATAAAACACAAATCTTTATGACCATTTACTCATCTTACACATAATAAATGCATGATCGTTTTAAAAGCTAGATCTAAGTGTAATGATCATGTTAGATGCATGAAATGAAGTATACTACCATGATAATAATGTAGTAGTAAGATTCCTGCATGAAATCATCACTATATGAACATACATTATAATCATGACAAAAATATGAGCTTTAATCATAAGATCCACAACTTGTGATGGCTTGATCTTCATGTTCTAGTGGTTTCATGTCCCTAGCACAAAGCTCATGGGGATTTTTATGAATCCACACATGAATGATCTAGCCATTATATGTTTTTGTGGTGGTAATGTTTAGATCTATACATATTTAATGTTTGAAACAAAAAAGCTTGAAGAAAAATTTGTTGTGTGAGTGTGTATGGGGAGGGGAGTGCCACGGCAAGGAAAGAGGAAGGAGAGGTTTGTGAAAAATTTTTCAAAAGTGAAAATGATGAGAGAGAATGAAGGCATAAAAGAGTATATATAGTGAGGGTTATTAAGGTTTTGTACACATAAAATAAAGAAGAAAAATAGGAAAATGAGAGGGAAAATGGGAGGGGGTGCGCCAGCCATAAGAGAGAGAGAGGGAGAGAAGATGAATTTTGTATAATTTTTCAAATTAATTGAGTAATAAAATGTGTTGGAAAAGTAAATGTAAGGAATATGATGTAATAAGGTAAGGTTTGATTGTAAGGAAGTAAGAGTAGGGGTATAGCTTGTGAGTGTGAGTAAGGTATGGGCTTGTACTTGTGAATAATAATGAATAGTAGATTAGATAATTAAATTAGCGGTTAGTAAAGAAAATACGATAAAAGGCTATAACTATAATTTTTATAAACCGAAAAATTATAATAAATATATTTTTGAATTCCATATTAAATTCCAGTCTTAATGAGTATTTCGAAATATTTTTCTAATTTTGTGTCCTGGAGCCCGGTTTTTCGGAATGGATCCTGGTCAGGTTTGAAACAGATAATTTCCCGAAAACTGATCTTTTTATGTTTCGATATATTCTTTAGAACTGTAATCTATATTATTTAGCTCTCAAAAGTTCTACAGTTTAATTCTCGGTGAAGCCGGACTTCAGGTTTCTAGGCTTCTTTCTAACCATAGCTATTCCGGTTTAGGGTTTCAGTTTCGATTTGATTCTCGAAGTCAAGATTGGTTTACAAAAAAGCCAGGGCTTACAGGTATAAGCTTGCGAACTCAATGAGTTTCACTTCCAAATTAAATACTTCATCAAACAATAAGGCAAGCAAGTTATATTAAATAATCATATGAAATGCACAAGCACGTGAGCATACAATATATAAGATTTTCCAAGAGTCCTATGTTGAATGGATTTACGCCATCCATTCGGGGTTAGGTGCTTCAGGCCCATACGACCATAGATTTCAATTTTTACTTTCAATCATTTAGTGGTTGTTTCAGGTGCCCACCCACTCATCAATTTTTGTAGTTGATTCAAGTGCCTACTCCACTTCCATTTTAATTCAGGCGACCCCATGCCAATATTCGAGTTTTTAGGCCTATCCGTTGCCTAGCTATTATGCTTTTTTCCCACAAAGGTATAACAACAAATGTAATGTGACTCAATATATGATATGCATGGGCAATTTAGTTACATAGTCATGTCATATCATTTAAGTAAGTTATAGGTGACCATAGAGATTTTAGACACTTCAATTCTATGCTAAATCATATAAATATTTATAGCAATTCCCATTTCGCTATTCTTAACATCAATTCGACTAAATAGAATTCACACGTGCATTCCAATTTTATCTTGTCCTAATTGTAATGTCACTATCATTACAAGCACAATCATAAGCATGTAATTTAAAGAAAGTGAACTCACTTTGCCATGACCCAAAAATCTGCTTAATCGTAATAATCCTCGAGAAGGTCTAGTTCGTCTCCCAAGTCTCATAATAAAAAGAAATAAATCCAATGAGTATTTCTATGAAGTTTAAATGAAACTTATAAATTCTATTCTAACAAGTTCATCAAAATTTGCCTAAGAGGAAATTCTAACTTAAAACAGCCATAACTTGGTCATTTTAACTCGGAATTTCGCATATTATATACTGATTTCTACCTATTCGATAAGAGCTATCTATTTCTAAAGTTATTTCCATTAAACAAGGTCATTTGGATCATGAAAAGTAGGGTACATAATGCTATACAAGATTCCCAACCCACAAATCAAGTTCTAATTTCAATCCAAGCATCATTCCAAAGCTTTGATAGATACTTAGTTATCATTATATCTTGAAAGACTCTTTTATATACATAAATAACTCAATATCAGGCATGATTCATGGGCTTTGATCAATCTATTTACTTATGTACTTAGACAATGCTTCATGGGATGTGAAAGATACTATTTTCTTAGCTTTGTTTCTACCAAGTGTATTATATGTACATGCAATATCTACAAGTTATTATCATGAATGTCACGAGATGAGCTATCTATATGTATATCCTTAATGATATTTGATAACAAGAATCCTTTTGGAAAACTTTTGCTTTACAAAACCTTTGAAATTATTTGACTTAAGAAAACTAGTTTTATTTCTTGCAAAATCACACTCGTTTTTATCAAAATACAACCTGAGTGACCTATATGCCTAACACCTTGATTTTTTTAATAAAGTTCTTCATTTTGAAGTTAGAAAATAGATGTTTAAATAGGGGTTGTACCTAGTTACGAATTTTACAAAATTCTAAGGAATGAAAACATTGTTTAATCTATATTTTGAAACATTTCCTTATTTTAGGATTATATCTTGATAAATTTCACTTATTCTTGTGAAAATTAAGTCTTTATTACATGTATTCCTTAAAGCTTCTATTTTTCTATTAAAATCCTCATTTTAGCATTGGGGAATAGGTGTTCAAATGAAGGTCATTTCTAAATCCGAATGTTGAAATTTATGTTTAAGATTGTTTCTTGTGTAAAACTCATTTAATCTTTCTAAAATTAATTCCTAATCAGCCCTACTCCTTAAGGCTTCTATTTCTATAATAAAACTCTTATTTTAAGGTTAAAAATAGGTGTTCACATATCAAGCTTTCCTTATTACGAATTTTAAGTTTGTTATTGGGGTTGAAACATAATACTAACATAACCTTTGCAAACCTTTTTTCTTTTGAAACTACCTCTTAGTAGATCTAAGCTTTACTCATCAAAACCATTCCTTCATGATACTTATTTCCTAAGCCCTTCATATTTAATGTAAAATACTCATTTTAAAGTTAGAAAATAGCTTTTCTAAATAGGGTTCTTTTTAGGTCCGAATTTTCAAAAATCATTTTTATTGAAACTAAAATAGATCTTAGACTTTCTAACATTTTCCCACTATTATTATGCTACTATAAGTCCTTTATGTATATAAGACAAAAATCTAAGGCATTTATGTACTCAAAACAACTAGATCTATTATATCATGCTAGTCATGAAATCAAATGCACTATAAACATTGTGTAGATAAGGTTAATAAATGAATACATGCACAAAACATCAATAATAACAACATAAAACAATAATAAAGCTAAATAATAACAAAACAACTTAAATCATAAGGCCTACAACATTGTGATGGTAAGGATATCATGTTTTAAGTGTTTCCACATCTCTAGCATAAAGCTCATGAGGATTTTGGTGGATCCACACATGTATGATCTTGCCATTACATGTTTTATTATAGTAAGATTAAGATCTACTACCTATGAAATGTTTGGAACAAAAAACTAGAAAGAAAAAAAAAATTGTGTGTGTATGTGAAACTCATGGCAAGAAGGGGAGAGAAGAGGGAGAGAAAAACCTTTTCCAAAATATGATTTTTGTAAAGAAAGAGAGAAAGAAAAAAGTGAAAGACAAAAGGAGTATTTTAGAAAAATGGATTAGGGTTTGTGTACAATAAAAGAAGGAGAAATAAATTAAATTGAAAGAGAGAGAGAAAAAGAGGGAGGGGAGCAGGTTTTAAAAGGAGAGAGAGAGATGTTTGATATTTGTTTTTATGTAATTGTCACACCCCGCCCTCTCAAGCGACGGCGATGCAATGCCAAGGTAGGCAAACCCACCACTGGCCCCCTAGTGATAATGGCCGACACCACCATTGCATCATGGTGACCCCAACCAACGCATGCCCCGCAGGGTACCACGGGCACTATAGGTATTGTTACCCTTAGGCAAAGTTGAACCCAGTCTGCAGACTCTAGGATTCAAACCCCAGACCTAAGGCTTTTGCCTGCCCCAAAGGCAGCACCTCTTACCGATTGAGCTGGGTGTGACAGTAATAAAATTCAAATTTAAAAGTAATTTAAGTAATAAAAATTATTGAAAAAGTAAATTGTAAGGAAAATGATGTAATATTGTAAGAATAGGTTGTAAGGATGTAAGAATAGGGTATGGGTGATTGTACTTGTGAATAGTGTGATTAGAAATCAAAAAGTAGATTAGACAATTAAATTATCGGTAGTAATGAAAATACGATAAAATGGCTATAACTGAAACTTTTATAAACCGAAAAAATTATATAACTGATATATTTGGAAATCATATGAAATTATGAATCTAACGATACTAATAACATATTTTTAGTATCTTGAGCTCCGAGACACGCTTTTCAAAGTCTGTGTCCGATCGGCTTCGAAATAGGTCAAAAATTCACTAATATGATATTTTTAAGCATCCTAATATTATTACAAACCAATCTACACTCTCCGCTCATATTTCGACTTCTCGGTTTAAGAACACGGGGTTGCTGAATCTAAATTGCTAGGGTCTCCTAAGGATTTGTTGGCTTAGGGTTTTTAGTTGACCTTCCAGTTTAGGGTTTGAGCTTGAAATTACCCTAAAAATTAGGAGTTTACAATAACCATCTTGACCTAGAAAATTCTCATTTTGCTATCGTCTCGGGCAGTTTCCATACTACCACTACTTTTATCTTTTTCGAGATTCACTAGTATGTTTTTATTTGAAACAACATGACCCAAAAAGGAAATTTAGTTTTACCAGAGATCACACATTGGCATATAACTTGTGTCTTCTCAACGTTTGTAACGCCATTCGTGGATGCTTTTTATGTTGTCTATGCATCCTTGAATAGGTAAGGATGTCATCAATGAAGACTATCACACTTTTGTCCAATAACGGATTATACACTTGATTTGTCAAGTCCATAAGGTGACGGGTGCATTTGTCATTCCATAAGGCATGTCCAGGAACTTGTTGCATTCATAGCGTACTCAGAAGGCAGTCTTCGGCACATCTTCTGGCTTGATCCTTAACTGGTGATATTCAGAACACAAATCAATGTGTGAAACAATCTCACTCCTTAAATTGATCAAAGAGATCATAGATCCATGGCAATGGCTACTTGTTTTCGAACTCATGGTGCTCTGTAATCACCGGTTCCATCTTTTCCTTTGTGAAAAGCACCAACTCCCCAAGCCAATATGCTTGTCCTAATAAATCCTTGCTCCAATAATTCTTATAGCTGCTTCTTCAACTCAACTAGTACTGCATGATATAGTGCTTTTGATATAGACTCTGTATTCCTTACCAAGTTAATCTCAAAGTCCATTTCTGACTTTGATGGTAATCTAGGCAATTCCTCTGGAAAAACATCAAGAAACTTGTCGACGGTGGGGATGTTGTCTAAAATGGGTTTCTTCTTCTCATCCTTTTAACATAACATTCAATTCCCTCATCAACTTTCTTTGTCAACTCAAACGAGATAAGCTCTTGTTTTTTGGAACTCTCGGATTCACCAATGAATGTCTCTTTTCTTTTGTTTTGTCCTGTAAGCTCCACTATTCTACAGTAGAATTAATAGAAAATAACCGGTTCATTCTTATGATTATTTCCAATTTACTTATTTCCAGCTTATAAGGTCTGTCGTAGAGGAACATCCTTGAATTTTAGGGAATGATCTTTTTAGAATCACTCCTGTCATCATGACACTATCACAAGGATCTTTGTTTTAAAGATGGAGGTGGTCATAACTATAGTTAATCCGATTCTCTTTGTCTAAAATATAAATGGTGGATAACTCCTATGTCAAAAGGGGCATATATAGCTTCGTTAACTATTTGTATACACATCCTACATTTGATATGTATGGTCTCTTATTTCCTTTTTCTAAGGTTTTAGTTAATCATCTAATCATTGTTTTATTATATCCTTATACTTACACAGAAACAAAGAAAATACTAGATTAAGGTTTCAGGTTAACTTGTGACCGGGTCATAGCTGTAATCATCCTCATCCTCAAGGGCTGTTAACTACACACCTTCCTCATCCATCTCTCTGTGTGTCCTTTGGCCTTCTAAATTGTAAATCCTCATTCCTTACACAGAGGCAGTACGACTCATACTTCCATTACCATTTCCTGTTCTTGTTGAGGCTGGTCCTTTGGATTGTCTAGACAATTGAGTAGGGGCATTTCTCTTTTGTGGGCACTCCGTAGCAAAGTGACTAGTCTCCCTACACACATAACAAATGGATGATGCTTTCTTTGGACAATCCAGTACCTTGGGTTGGGGTCTCCACAAAAGGAACACTTATCCTACAATTGCGGACATTTTTGGGTAGTAGTTACCCTGGCATTTCCAGTAGATTATATTCTTTAGTCTCTTTCCTTCCACTATCATTTCCCTTAAAACTGTTGTTTGGCTTGAACCTTTTTTATGGATAGCATTACTGGATCCTTCAGGAAATCTCCTTCCAAAGGTGTGAACTTTCTTTTTTGGTGCTCTTACCTTTCTTTTCTTCGCTCCACGTACTATTCGAGCTCTCTCCACTAGATCTCGAAAATTCCTTACGTCAAATTCTTCCAACTTAACACGCAACTCTTCATCTAATCCGTTCAAAAAGACATGTCTCTTCAACTCTTTGCTATACTTGTAGGAGTTAGGTGCATACTAAAGTAATAGATTGAATTCAATCTCATACTATTCCACTATCTTGCCTCGTTGTGCAATATGACGAAGTCTACGCTATATTGGACTCGAAGACTGCCTGGAAAGTAGTTCACTAGGGACTCTTGTTGAAACATCTCCTAAGTGATCGGGTGCATCAACTCTTGACTTTTGGATTCCCACCATACATGAGCATTTAGGCGAAGCATGTAAGTACCATAATTGAACCTCACATGATATGACACTTCATAAGCATCAAAAGATCTTTCTATTTACTTGATCCAATCTTCCGCCTCGTCTGGCTTGCCAAAGGCTCCATCAAAGTATCTATCACTCTTGATGAATTCCGGTAAAACACTCTTATAAGGTCTTGGCGGTGGCAATAGAGGTGTGGTATGCGACTAATCATCTTGGGGTGTGGGTACTTCCACAAATGCTTGATATGTGTTATGGGATAGGGTCAGAGCAGGCGCTTATGCATTTTGCTGCTACACAAGAGCATTCAACAATTATGCTATTGTCCATGAGTGGCTTGGAACTCGACTTGTTGATTTAGTGGTGGTATAACTTGCGAATTTAGAGGAAGGACTTCAAGTTGATTCCTTTCTTCTACTGGGTATTGATTCGAAGCACGTTGTTCCCGATTTCTTCCTCTTTGAGTTCAGTTGTTTAAATATTTTAATTATGTAAGTTCAATCTTTTTTCCATTTTATTAAGTTTTGGCACAATTTTTAATAGAAATCACAAAATTTTAGAGTAATTTAAACATCATAATTGTCAAAATGAGGTTCAGAAACTTATGAAATCAAAATCATAATGATTGTGATCCAAATAGTCACCAAATGGAAATTTCATTTAATGGAAACACAAATGGGAACATGTCCCTTACATAATCATTAAAACTACACACAAGCTTACGGCATAATTCTAAAGACATACAAAACGTAGCATCATTTTGGTTACATAAATTAGACTTTTAATCATCCCTATGATCTAGGTCAATACTATTACAAAATCTAACGTGGACTTGTTGGGATAAGCTCTATTAATGATGACGTTAACATTTGATTCCTTCCTTCCATCATTCACCTTCCTTGGAATGACTTTCAGGGATAGGGGATTAATCCATGTTGATCATAGCTTGTAGAGCCTTTATGCCGTTTTTTTAAGGAACATGGTCATGTACCTCCTAACTGACATCCTTTTTCCTTTGTTCGAGGATCGAGTTCCCACCATACTTGGTCTTCCTTGGTCTAAAATCTTATGTGGAGCAGCATCCTCATCTAATTCTATCATCATTGCATCATTATCTTAGGGTTCTTCTCTTACATTGTTCCTTATCAATGGCGTATGCGAACTGCTCCTGCTAAGCTCGGGGTTTAGTTGCCACATAGAATTGTGGATATTACCATGTGGATTGTTGTCTTGCTCATTCCATGATAGTTTGATATGACTTGTTAGGCTCAACTTGGGGATCTTGTTCCTCTTCGAGGTCTTCCTCTTTTGCTATCTTTTCGTATTCGATCATGTCTTCCCCCCATTCATCGTTTGGTTGTTGTAGACGGCCCATTTTTACCTATTTATGGTTCTAATTTAATAATAATAATTGATATTATATTAAGTCCACAAATCACAAAAATAATATATATATAAATTATTACAAAATTTTTTAGACTTGATATAATGTTAATTTTCATTATAAATTAATCTTGGGCCCAATTAAATAACTTATTTAAATAGGTTTATTTAATTAGGCCCATTTTTCATAAGCTTAAATACATTTTACATGCAAAACAAGACTGAGGCATAGGCTAATGGTTTGTTAGTGAAATCCACACATACACACACAAAAGACCGGGGATCGAATCTGTGTGAAGAGTGACAAATGTTTTACGCTTGGCGTGTGAGGAACACGAGCCCGTGTGTGCCGCATGTATGGAGCATGTGCATCTTCTCCAATGAGCCTAGCTTTTCTCGTGCGATAAGGCATGTCCAAGCTCATTTTTTATCAATTTTTGCTTCGATTTTTATTAAATTGATTGGGGGATCCTGAAGGAGACATGGCATACTTGGCATGAATAAAAACTCATTGTAAAATCATCAATGTGGCACTCAATTTTAGACTCAAAGTTCGCAAAAAGCTTTTGTTCGTGCACATTTTTTTTTTTTTATTTCTTTGATCCAACCACCATCTGAGCTTCCAGAATGCCTTATCTTATATTCTTATCTTTATTATAGAAGCTCATTTGGTTTGTTAATCACCAAACAAGTTCTAAAAAGGGATTCGTACACGAACCACCAACCCGATCCTCGAAAGGTCACCACTAATTTGACTATATAGTATAAATAGGGTCAAATTTCCTATTCACAGCATCTACTTCCATCAACAATCATCACAAACACAAGAATTACTCCAAAGCTTAGGTTCGACTTTTTTTTTCGAAAATTTAGGGTTTGAAAATAAAGCTTCAAAATTGGTAGCTTTTGGTCGTTTTCGAAGCCTTTTGATCACTAAGAAGAGCTTCCAGGTCAAATCACCACCTAAGGAGCATTCCCCATCCCCCACTCGCTTCGTTAGATGCTTCCTTGGCCGCCAACAACTGCCGGATTGCCGCTAGGAGCTTCTGCCATTCGCCTCCTCTATTGGATCCAAATCTAACCTAAAGTCTGACCTGAACCCACTCCAAAATCGAAAACTCGACTCGATCCTGATTCAGGTTAGTATTTATGTATTTTTATTATTATTAACTACATGTAATTAAAAAAAGAAAAAAGAAAGACTTTTCGAACTTAGAAAAATCTTTTTCTTATTCAAAATAAAAGGCATAATGATCCGATAGTTTATAGCGTCTAACATAAAATTTATATTTCTTTTCTTTTAAATAATAAAAATCTTAAAGAACTTAAAATGAAAAGAATTCAAAATCTTAAAAGTAACCAACAAATTAAAGTCTCTCAAAAGAACTATGTATTGTCTAATCCCAATTAGCGGGTACGTAGGCACCACCGGGGCTACATAAAAATGAAAAAACGTCTTTTTTTTTTTTTTGTAAATATTGAATTGATTCATTGTAAATATTATTTAGATTTGGAAACTTCAGTGATAAATTGTAAATATCATAGCTTGTACATTAGTAAATCTTTGAGCATTAAAAGAGTAAAATTTTAATTTATGAATTTCAAGTGGCAACCATATGGTTTTAATAGAGTAGCTTTCGAAATCCAAAAATCTCTGATTTAACAAAGTTGGTTCTAAATGAATTTTTTTCCGCAGACTAGTAGCTAAGTTAGGAACAACCAACTCATTGATCCTAACTTACAAATTTTTCTCGATTTTGATCAGGTGGCAACTCCTACAATTGTTTTTTTTTTAATTTCTAATCGAGGGTTTATATTAAATAGGTTTGGGTTTAGTACGGATTGGATTAAAATAAATAAAACTAGAGACGAAAAATGCAGGCTCGATAGCCTGGCGACTCCGCTGGAGACCACCTATTTTAAAGGGGCTAGCCGCTTAAAATTTTAAATTTAAAGTTTACTAATTTGTAAATAGTTGTACTAATTTGTTCCTTTAAGTGATGCAGAAAAAAAAAAGGGAAACTTCTATAAATAGCCCTAATAGGGGCATATGTTTTTTAGAATTCATAAAAATGTGTGCTAGATATGGTCAGAACTAGGCCGTCTTAAGACCCTAGGTAGGGAGATCACTAGTAGGATCCGAGGGCTGTGGCATTTCCACCCTTTGGTTCGTGAAATGACCTCCCACTTTGGTTTAGTGTTGATTTAAGGTCCGTTAAACTTGGGGAACCTTTAGAACCCACCAAATCTTGCATTCATTATCATGGGTTGGTGACTATGTTCTCATAGTGAATCAATAATAAAAAAGGAGTTGTATTTTCCTTTAAAAATTTGAAAAAAAAAGAACCCATTTCCTTGTAAATAGTAGTGTAGTCTATTTCCATGTAATGTAAAATTTTGATTTATTCCAGGAAATTATGTCTTCAAGTACAAGTGCCAATGTCAGTACCAGCTTATGGTCCCACCTCGCTAGAGAGCACTGTATAGAAACTTTCAAAGATCCCATGCTTTTATTATACCGATGGATGGTGAATTTCAACCCAGTACAACAATCATTAATTAAGGATAGGCTTGGCCCAATTCTTTGTCTCCGAAGGGTTCAAATTCCTTTCATTATGTTTCAAGCCCTTACCCACTTATGGGAGCAAGAAGAAGTAGCTTTTTTGTTTAGGCCAACATGTCTTAAGCCTAACCATTGAGGAATATGCTAGGTTGTTACAGGCTCTACCTACCTCAGAAGGGATTTATATTCCACATCTTGCTCGGGGCCTAGCTCGTATCATCTCGGATTTTTTAAGAGCAAAGAGAGGATAAATAGCCGATTCTATGAAGGCTGCAATGAATACTGCATCAAGCTGTCTTCCTTGATGGATTAGTTTAGAACTCCTGATGATTTCAAAAATAAGAGAAGCCTTTTCTGTGTACCATCCGACATATAGGAAGAAAACAGGGTCAACACCTTCATAACTGTCGCTTTCACTACCATTCTATTTCCTTATGGGAACCTATTCATTCACTACTGCATTATTAAGCTGGTAGCTTAATACTTAGCTAGCAAATCATATGTCCCTACCCTATTAGCTGATCAGATCCGAAGTCTGAACCACATTAAAGCCAAAGGTCGAGGTAGTTTCAAGGCTTGTATGCACTTGATGATAATTTAGTTCGCCAATCATACCAAATACTATGGATGCAAATTAGCTAATGGGTCCTTTGTTCACACCAACTACGATATTTTTCAATCTTTTATCGAACGAGTCCATATTGAAGATGATGAACCCCTTTAGAACATAATCACCATCTTGGAAGACATGAGACCTGAGGATTACCTATGGCAAGCCCATTGGTTCAAATGTCTAGTTGCTATTTTGGGCTATAAGGAATATCCTGCAATGCCCCCAATTGGAATAACAAGCTGCACAGGCTATTATCCCTCTAGTATAATAAAACAATATGGCATGTTATAAGATATCACTATCAGGCCAGATCTGGAACGGGTCATAGTTGATTACTTAGATCCGACCAAAACACTTACAACATTGAAAGCTAAGGTTACACAACTCAAAGCTATATAGGATAATAGGGAAATCAAGCCCGTTTACGAGGTTGAGCCAGAAAATAAGGAAATCAAGAAGTACAAGGCTACCAAATGGTATGTAGCCAGTTAGTTGAAAAGAAACATGGACATCCAATATGAAGCCCTTGACATTCTTAAACCAACACTACCTAAACCTAACCCAAAAATTGTCACTTATATGGAAACTATATCAGCCCGCATAGAGGTATACTATCGTGATTTTCAAGAAAGGGAGCAAAGCCTGACCTACAAACTTCAAGAAGT
Organism: Combretum micranthum; assembly: GCA_024138025.1. Lineage (NCBI taxonomy): Eukaryota > Viridiplantae > Streptophyta > Magnoliopsida > Myrtales > Combretaceae > Combretum > Combretum micranthum. The sequence continues at coordinate 51,027 of JAMXBD010002496.1, read as the reverse complement.
CAGGAACAAGATTCTAGCTGTAGAGGCAGAACTGAAAAATGCTAGGAAGAAGATTCGCATGCTAGAAGAGAAAGTCATTTCTCTAAGCAAAGCAAGAAGACTAGTTTAGAAATCCTTATGCAATGTTTTTCTTCTAGAAAAAAAAAATGAAAAGAATGAAAAAGTGGTAAACATAATAATGGAGATTTTAGACTCTTTTGTTAAAAAGAAATGATGAGATGTTTAAGATTCACCACAATTTCTTAGTCACCATCCCCTTTTGCATGCGTGTGCTGCATCCTTGCATTTTTTACATGCGAATTATTCATCTACCTATTTCTCAAAAAAGTAAATTTTCAAAACATAACTAACCAAATCCTTAAGTTTTTACCAAGCGTTGAAATATAGCGTCTAAACAGCTAAGGAGTCCCATTAACACTAGGTTTCGCGCAAAAATGGTCAATTCCAACAACAATACATCCAATCTATCTATCTAACAGAAGCTCAACTTGATGGAACAGACACTACTTAAAGTTACTGAACAAATACAAGCACTGACTCAAAACTTCGATCAGCTCAAGGCTCCTCCACCATAGGAAGGTTTTTTAGGAGCACCAAAGGGATCGATGGCCAGCCCCTTGATGATGATGAATTCCAACATAAGTTCAATGCTGCTGAACTCAAGAAAGAGTTTGAAGCTCAAGCTAAGGAAATACAGAGAAAGCTATTTGGAAAAATGAAGACATTTGATGGTTTTGATCAATCCGCGATCCTAAACTTACCACAATTTGAGAAAGGTGCGTTCCTAGGAAAATTTAATGCACCCAAATTTGAGAAGTGTGATGGGACCGATTGCCCTAACATACACACAAGGTTGTATGTACGAAGGATGGGGCAATACTCCAAATTTGATAAATTGATGGTGCAAACTTTCCAGGATAGTCTCGTAAGATCAGCGCTGTCCTGGTATGCCTAATTAGATCATCAAGAAATTGATACCTGGGATAAGTTGACAAGGGCATTCTTCAATCAGTATAAGATCAACATCGAGATGGCACCTTCAGTCTGGGATCTAAGTAACATGAAAAAGAAAAAGGATAAATCATTCAAAGAGTACGACCAACTATGGAGAGCTATAGCTGTTGGGATCACCACTCGTTGTTAGAGAAAGATTTGACATTTACTTTTATCAATATATTAGATGAGTCGTTCTTTTCACACCTTGTAGGGCATGCACCAGCTTGCTTTTCTAAAGTAGTGGTAGCCAAATGTGGAATTGAAAATGCTGTCTCAACTAGGAAGCTACAGTCTGAAAGGAAACCCCCAATGCTAAAAACCGCCCAATACAAAGGAAAGGATTCGACTGTAAGTGTGGTCAACACTTCAAATTTTGCCATACCAACTTAGCCTTTTGTTCTAGCAACTAATCCAAATTCAAGTTTACAAACAACAGTTTTAAACCAACAATCCAATTTCAATGGAAAACGAAAGTTCACTCGGATTCCTGTCCCGCTCAATCAAGTATTGGCTAAGTTAAAAGCCGATAACTTAATCAACTTTGAGGTACTGAAGGAGGATTAAAACCTAAAAGTTATAATCTTGAAGCAAAATGTGAATACCATCTTGGGCAAGTCGACTGTAATCCCTTAGATTTTATGCTACGATTTATGCTTAAACCCTAAACCGAAAGTCAACTGAAAACCCTAAGGTCAACAAGTATACATCAAACCCTGGTAGATTAGATCCAGCAATCTCGTGCTCTTAGCCCTGAAACAACGAAATTGAAATAGTAGTGGATAAGTTTGTAGTAATATAAGGAAGCATAAAAATATCATATTCGATAATTTTTAGTGTCTTTCGGATCCGAACGGGATCAATTTTCGAAAACCATGTGCTGGTACACCCAACGGCAAAAATATTCTGATAATATCAATGAACCCGTAAAAATATAAGGATTTCAAAAATATTAGTTTATAATTTTTTTAGTATCTAAAAATATCATATATAACTTAATTACGCATATTTTTTTTACTACTAGTATTAAATAGTCTTATCTATTATTCATAATATTATTCTACACTATTCACTACTATTCACCTATTTCTACTTTTCTATACCTATTCTTACACTCTACATACCTATTATCTATTTTTTACATTTCTCATACATCTTCATTCACATCAAACCTTACAACTTATTATTTTAATTAACAAAAATACAAAACAAATAAAAAATCACTCTCTCTCTCCCCCTCTGACCCATCACTCCGACCACTCCGTCCCCTTACAAACACACACATTTATTTTTATTTTTCAAATTATTTAATTCACACAATTTTTACTCCTCAAAACTCTATAAATACCCCCTCTCCCTTTATTCCTTTCATATATTCATTTACCATACTAAAACTCTTTCAAATTCATTCCACAAACTCTCTCTCCCAAAAGCCTCTCTTTTCTTTTCTCTACTATCCATTTTTCCTACACACTTTCTACACACATACACTATCCAAACTTTTCTTACACTACCACTTCCATATTTTCTCTTTAGGTAAATATCCTTACCTTTCTACCATTTATTTTTCCATGTCTTGTAACTTACCATGACTATGGTGTCGTTCCTCAAAAACTCATATGAGTTGTAGAAGCAATAACATGTTCATGTTTTGTTCTTGCACATGCCAAAAATTCTAATTTTTATTGTCTTGTTGTTATTATGATGCTATATTATTATTGTTGTTATTATGCTTTTAACCTAATGCTATATATATGTTACTATCTATATGTATATCTGTATATATTTTAGAGCCTAAATGCTTATTAACTCACTAACAAGCTTATTGCTATTATTGCTCTTATTATTTCTTTTCTTTTTCTTTCTTTTTCTTTTTCTTTTTAGGACTAGTCTATTCTTAGTCCCAGGATGCCTTGATGAAGCTAAGGCTCCCAATACTTGACCGGATTACCTTGATGAAGCTAAGATTCCCAATACTTGATCATATTATCTTGCTTATTATTATCTTGCTTCTTATTATTTTCTTCTATTTTCATCATTTTCATATTACATGCTCATATATATGCATCATCATAATGATATTGTCTCAACAACATTTAAAGTGGAATTTTTCTTCAATAGAGGAACTTGAAACTAAAACTTTTTATGATGTAACTAGTCACTATATAAAGGAGTTTGTCACCAACAACTTAGAAAATGGATTTTTGCAACATCTTCTCAAACTTTCTCAAAGTTTTATAAAAAGACAACAAGAATAGTTTACTAAGGAAATAAAGGAAATAAGCACTTTCTTTTCATAATAAAATAACCTAAGGCCTAGTAAAAATAATTTATTAGTATATAAATTTTTCATAAAAAAGCTTAAGGTTTGAATCTTTCCAATTTCATAATAAAAACCAAGAAGTAAACTAGTTTTCAAAGTTAAAATAAAATCGACTCACTAATTTATAAACCCACTTAGAAAAAAAATATGATTTTCAAGTTTTTAAATGATCAACCTATTTTCAAGAAATAAAAATATAAATATGATGAGTTCAAAAACAACAGATTTTATCAACAATGATTTCTTTTCAAATAAAATCGGTAAAGAAAATTAAAAGACCAAGTTTTAAAAATAAAATTTATCCTTAAAGAAGTTAATAAATAAAAATATAAGAGAAAAGACACTTATTTATCAAAATCATTTTAAAAAATGTATATAAGTCAAAATCATTATAGGTTATCAACAACATAATAAAAACTCTGGAAACTTAATTTTTGCCACAAAAAGCAAAATTTGTAGAAGATCAAAGTTAAAGGGAAATTTAATTGTTTTGGAAAGGAAATTGGGAAAAAAAAATAAGAATATACTTATTTACAATAACCTAAGAAATTATAAAGTCTCTCCAAACACTTAGAAAAGAATTTGTTAAGTTTCAAGTTTCAACATCTTTAGATAAATTATTTTACAAAAAATAACCGTTGAGACAACACCATTAGAATCTTTGCATATAATATGAGTCTATATAGATACTCAAAGGATTTTTTTCAAGTATATACATATCTATATTTTTGCTAAAAGATTTTTGAGCAAAGGTGAGTTTGGAAGATTGTTTTTCAAGAGCTAGGATTTTCGTTTTGAATCTGTACCATGAATTTTAGAAACCCAAATGACCTTGTATGTAGAAAATAACCTTAGAAATGGATAGATCTTTTTGAGTGGATAGAAATTGGCATATAATATGCGAAATTCTGAGTTAAAATGAGCAAGTTATGGCCATTTTAAGTTGGAATTTTATTCTATGCGAATTTTGACGAACTTAGTAGAATACAGTTGCAAATTTAAGTAGAACTTCCAAGAAATACTCATTTTGGGTATTTCTTTTGCATAGGTAAAGTGGAGTCTAAGCTACCTTACCCGAGGACTATTTTGACTAAGAAGCTGCTGTTGCTATGGCCGAGTGAGTTTAAATTATCACAATTGTACTTATGTATTTGCTTGTAGATTAGTGGCATTACACATTAGGAAAAGATAAAACATGATAGTGCATGTGCTTTACTTATATGGTTGAAATTATGATAAGTATATCGAGACAGAATTGTTAACTAATTATTGTATGATTTAGTATAAGATTGATCTGTCTGCAAATTCTATGGTCACTTATAAAATGATTAATATATGCCATGATTACTCCAATAAAATGATTCATGCATAGCACATAGTGAGTCACATTGCATTCATTACTATACTCTTAGTGGGACAAGAGCATAGTAATGAGGTTGAGGACCTGAAAATATATTCTACGACTTTGATTGCCCAAAATTAAATGGTGAAGTGGGTACCTGAATTAACTACATTTTAGCGATTAGTAGGAATATATATAAATCTACAAAAGTATTATTTGCAAACTATGGCTTCATTGCCCATAACACTTAACCACGGAATGGAGGGACAAATCCATTCAAACATATGATTCTCGGAAAATCGTATGTATTTTTTGCTCATGTGTTTGATTACATCTCATATGTTTGTTAAATAACGTGATTGATTATTGATTTTTTAGTACTTTACTTGTGGATTTAATTCTCACTATGCAAGAAGCTTATCCCTTTATAGATACCTTTTGCAGTTTCCTTATTTATGGTTGAAGCGCTGAGGTTATTTCTCACAGGTATTACCTTTTGGCTGAAGGAGTTTTTGGAAGAAGAAAGAACAGATGTAAACTTAGACTTCTAAGTAAATCTCTATGTAATTACCTTGATTAGACTTCAATAGACTTTGATGGACTATATCTTTTTATGGTGGAATGCCCCTTTGTTATTTGTAAGACCTTTATATATTTCCCTATTTCAGATTTTGTGTTATGATTTTCATTCTTAAACTGCTATATGAATGTCTTTTTAAATAACTTGGTTCAAAGTTGGTCCTTTATGATCGTGAATATATGCCTTACACCCAATATCCAAGCTTATGGGATGACTAAGGTTGTCGTACTTAAGCTTTAACGTTGAATATGGTAGACTGTCGCGTTTAGGGTATCTTTTAGGGCATGACAGAGACATTCTACGGACAGTTGTCAGAGGCTCAGAAACAATTTCCAAGATCTCATTGACGTAAAGATCATCCCACTGGACTTTGTTGAAACTCCAAATGTTTCAACTAATCCTTTGCCAAATCATGGTTTCGTCATCAATATGGTCACCGTTGAAGCTTCAGAGCCCAAAGTGAATTTAGATGAATTACTTATCACCATAGAACAAGTAGCATGGAACCTTCGAAAGATGGGACAGTTACTTTACATTAATATGATAGATCAGACTAAGACCAGACCAGCCATCTACCAGCTAGTGCAAGACGAGGTTATCAAGAAGAAAGATATCATGGAGATGTTAGTCCCGAAACCAAGAAAACAAAGCACTCAAGCAGAATTATGGGAGAGATACCACATAGGAGATCCAACTGTAGGAACTTTGGGAGAAGTAGGAAAATACCAATATTTGGTAGACTATTGGTTTGAACCACGAATTTACATTGACGCCCCTGCAACTAAGTAGGGCCTAAAGTTTGAAGAGAGTGATAAGGTTACCCAAGAAACACATGACGAGGAAGAATTTATAGGGATGATTGGGGGAAGCACGAGATCAATTAAGATTGAGTGGTCCAAGAATGTAGAAGAAGAGGTTGCTTTGCTAAAACCCAAAAGTTACACTTTTCATGTACCGATTGCTTCAAATGATTACAAAGCTACTCCATTTGATTGCCGAGTAGTCAATCATGCTTCCATGGCAATGATCGGTGGGCTTACTCGATCAGGAAGAATTTATGACCCAAATGGAAAGAATGTAACTAGGGAACCATCTCATCAAGACAGAGAAGAAAGAGAGAAGGAAGATGAAAAGTCAACATTTGAAAAATTGATGAAAGCAAGTGAATTTAAGGTAGTGGAACCGTTAGCTAAAACACCACTCAGATATTACTCATGAGTATATTAATAAGCTCTGATGTCCACCGTAAGGCTCTGTTCAAGGTTCTTAAAGAAGTAAAGGTTCCCAAAGGCACATCAGAAAGCACTCTCAGGCATGTAGTAAGTTCCATATTTGTAACAAATCAAATTACATTCTCATAGGAAGAATTAGGGAGGAAGAAGCGCAACGTAACAAAGCCCTGTTCATAGTAGTCAAGAGCAACTTACTAACGAGCAATGCTAACAATACTCCACGACATGATGCACAAGGAAGTCAAAGTATACGTCAATGATATGATCGCCAAGACAAAAAAGGGAGAAGGTCATGTAGATGTATTAAGAAAGCTTTTTGAAAGATTGAGAAAATTTTAATTGAAGTTGAATCCCAAAAAGTGCATTTTTGGAGTAACATCAGGGAAACTCTAAGGATTCATGGTTAGTCGAAGAGGAGTTGAAATTGACCCGAATAAAGTTAAAGCGATAGTAGATTTACCTTCTCCAATAACATCAAAAGAAGTCAAGGGCCTTTTGGGGAGATTAAATTACTTTGCTCGATTTGTTTCCCCACTGACCATCAAGTGTCGCCCGTTATTCAAGTTGCTAAGAAAGAATGCCCGAATATAATGGAATGAAGAATGTGAAGACGCGTTCAATAAAATCAAGCAGTATTTGATAAATACGCCAATACTAATAACTCTAACACCAGGACGACCCTTATTCTTGTATTTAACACTTCTCCCTGAATCCATGGGGTGTGTGTTTAGACAAAAGGATGATATGGAAAAGAGAGGGTTATTTACTACCTAAGTAAAAAATTTACGGATAGAGAATAGAAATACTCGGAAGTTGAAAGAACTTGTTGTGCATTAGTTTATGTCATGCATCATCTTAGGCAGTGCACACTTTTCTACTCAATCGAACTCATCACAAAACATGACCGTTTGAGATACTTAGCAGATAAATCGGCTTTAATTGGAAGGGTATCTAAATGGTAGATGTTACTCTCTGAGTTCGACATTACACATGTAAATCAGAATTCAGTCAAAGGACAAGCCTTTGTCGATCAACTTGTCGAAAATCTGGTTGAAAATGAGGAACTGAGGGAATAAGATCAATTTCCTAATGAAGGCATCCAGGTAACTGAGATAAATAAAGAACATGAACCGCTTAAGTGGAAGTTGTACTTTGATGGAGCAGCCAACGTATATGGATATGGGATCGAGGCAGTCTTTGTTTCACCCAGAGGAGATCAATTACCAGCATCGACTAGGTTAACGTTCCCCTATACCAATAATGTAGCTGAATATGAAGCTTGCATCATGGGATTAGAGATGGCAATCGACATGGAAATCGAGGAATTGGAAGAGCTTAGAGACTCATCACTCATCATTTTTCAAACTCGAGGAAAGTTTAAAACTAAGGACCCTAAATTGATTCCTTATCATCGTTACTTGGTATAATTGGTGGAAAAATTCAAGGAAGTATCCTTCACTTATGTGCTTAGGACCTAGAACCAGGTCACTAATGCTTTGGCCACCTTTGCTTCTATGATCTAACTCACTAAAGTGATGAAAATATGACCTTTGCAGGTGGGGGTAGAAGATGAATCTACGTTCTACGCTACAATTAAGCCGGCCAAACCATGGTCCCATGGCATCAAAACCTTCCTCTGAATGGGCAGTTATCTCGAGAATACCACAAACAAAGATAAAAAATCATTAAGATGATTAGCGAGTCATTTTCTGCTAAATGGAACCATATTGTATAAAAGGTCTTTTGATATGACTCTACTAAGATACGTATATGAGAAAGAACCCAAGCGACTTATGGAGGAAGTTCATGAAGGAGTGCGCAGACCTCACATGAACGACTACGTGTTAGCTAAGAAGATCATGAGGCTAGGTTATTTCTGGTTAACCATGGAGTCAGACTATATTAAACATGTAAGACACTGCCAACTATGTCAAGTGTATATAAATAAGATAAATGCCCCTCCAAAAGAATTGCAATCAATGTTGGCACCGTGGCCTTTCTCAATGTGGGGAATTGACGTGATTGGACCAATCTCACCCAAGGCTTTAAATGGTCATCACTTTATACTAGTCGCAATTGATTACTTCACCAAATGGGTAGAAGCCTCTTCATATACTAACGTGATGAAAGGAGTTGTAATGTGATTCATCAAAAGGGACATTATTGTGTGATATGGAATGCCAAAAAGTATCATTACTGATAATAGTACAAATTTAAACAATAAAGCGTTGATTGAGTTGTGTCAAAAATTCAAGATCAAGCATCGAAACTCCACTCCATATCGTCCACAAATGAATGGGATAGTCGAAGCAGCCAACAAGAACATCAAAAGGATTATTGAAAAATGTTGACGTTTATAAGGATTAGCATGAAATGCTTCCACTTGCATTAATGGCTTACCGAACATCCATAAGGGTGTCGATTGGAGCAACGCTTGTAAACCCCGGTATTCTCAGTAGTTAAGAAACCCCAGGAATTGGAAGCGAAACCCTAATCCGGTCCAGTTTGAGTCTAGTGAGAGGAGCTTAGGAACCCTAAATCCGGCTTTCCTTCGGTTTCATAATAAAAGAAGTTTTATAAAGTAAATGAAGTTGAATTATTGTTCTAAAGTATATTTTAGACCTTTGAAAGTTTTAAATTCGGGAATTTTTCAATTCCGGGCCTTCCCGAGCTCAATTACGGAAAAGCGTGCCCCGGACCACGAACTCAGAAAAATGTTCCGGAATATTCATTAGAACCGTAATTTTATAAGGATTCCAAAAATATCAATTTTATAATTTTCCGGGTTATAAAAATTACAGTTATAGCTTTTCCCGTGTTTTCGTTACAACCGGTAAAGTAGATGTCTTGTCTACTATTCACAAGTACAACCTACACTACACACTACCCATACCCTATTCTTACATCCTTACAACTACTCATTTCAATTTTCTTTTCCAATGAATTTTGTCTCTTAATTAATTATTACATTTATTACATTTTAATTAACTAAATTACAAAATATCAAAATTTCAAAACACACACACACACAAGAGATGGCGCGCGCCCCCCCCCCCCCCCCCCCCCCCCCCCCCCCCCCCCCCCCCCTCTCAATTGTTTTATTTAACTCAATTTTATTTAACTAAACCCTAATCCACTTATATATAAACTAAATGTTCTCTCTCTCTTTCATTTTCACTTGTCTAAATTTTTTTTAAAAGAGAAAACCTCTCCTTCTTCTCCTCCTTTGTGCCGTGAGCTTCCCCCCCCCCCACTCTCACATTTTCAACTTTTCTCCTCTTTTCTACTCCAAGACTCCATTGGTAGGTTGATTTTAAGTCTTGTTCATCCCAAATCTTGTAATGGCAAGATCATTCTTGTGTGTTTTCCACCATTTATCCCAATGAGCATGAGCAAGGGACATGAAAACACTACTACAAGAATCTCAAGCCATCACAAGAAGTGGATCTAGTATTTGAAAGAGTTTTGTTTGAAATATCATCTTGTTCATGCATGTAAAGTAGAGATCTTGTATATATATGATGTTCATGCCATGAGATTTATGATTCATGCATTATAGTTAGTAGATCTAATGGTTTAGACATCCACATCTTCATTTACATGTATGATCATAGAGTTATTTTGATTTCCATGCATTGATGATCATAAAAATGTAGTCTTGTATATGTATAGAGATGTTAGATAGTAGATCTTCATATATAGGAGGCAAGAACATTGAAAAATAAAAGTTTTGTAGGAAATGGTTTGTTGGAAATTCGGATGGATTTGGAACCCTACTTTAAAAACCACCAAAATCATTTTAAACTCATATTTCACAAGAAAAATGAAGGGTATGTGTAATAGGTATATTGAAGGAATGATTTCCATAAGATTAGATGAGTTTAGACAAGATATAAATGTAAAACAAGTAGTAAAGTTAGAATGAAAAATATTGATTTATGGATGTATAGTCAAATTCGTATTTTTGGGTGATGCCCACATAAACACTTAGTATCTAAGCTTAGATGACATGTTTTATGAGCTAAATGAAGTCTTTAGATAATAGATATATTGGAGCCCCAATTTTTGATACATTAAACAAGTTTTCTCATAAGGAAAATGCAAGAAAAGAAAAAGTACAAAATTCGGATTTTTCTAAGTAGCTCATTCAAAAACATATTTACTCAATGAAAAATGTGGATTTTTATGCATAAATGGAGGTCATGACTAATATGGATGTTGGTAACCATTTTTAATTAGGTGATAAATAAATTCTAAGGATAAATCATAAAACATTAGGGGATGTAAGATTAGTAATAATGACTTGTTATAAGGAATCATTAAGGAATTTCCTAATAATAGAATTCATAAGATTCCATAATCAAAGATCATCAAAATCATGCATATATAGAGTTCATTACATGATATTCATGTCAGGAATTCATTCATATACCATTTATACATGAATCATCAACTAGGAACATTTCTCATCAAAAGCAAAGCAAATATTCGGAATTGGAGAGTTTATGGAACAGATCTGACCCTACTTTTCCGTGACCTTAATGTTTTCAAAACTTGAAATTAATATTAGAAATAGATAGATCTTTCGAAGTAGATAGAGATCGATATAAAATTTGCGAAATTCCGAGTTAAAATGACCAAGTTATGGCCGTTTTAAGTCAGAGCTTCCGCAAATAGCGAGAATTCCGAATTCATCTAGCCTAAATGCATAGTTTGGATTAGTTACATGATGAGAATCTCATTAGGATTATTCTTACTTGGTAGGTGATCCGAGCAAGACGACACCCTACCTTCGACTATTACTACTAAAAAGACCGGCGTCCAATGGCCGAGTGAGTTTTACTTCCACTCTCAATTAATGATTGTGATTGTAATGTGGTGGCACTAGTGGTGTAGGCAAAGATAAAAATGGATATGTATGATGGGGTATATGGGAATTATATATTTTTCTGCTGTTGATGTGTGAAATGGAACATAAGAACTATCGAAACCGGGTGTTAAGCTATTGACTGATTGGCTAGTATCTTATATTGAATGTCTGCGTATACTTGTTGGTCACCTACAAGAATTGACTAATGAATATTCGACTTTAATTGCAATTGGATTCATTCATATCAAGATGGGGATGGAGCATTAGCATTGGTTAGTTTTTCGTGATCCATAAAACGAATATGTTGGTTAATCGTGATCCATAAAACGAAATTGTTGGTTAATCGTGATCTATAAAATGAATTATTGTTCAGTTGACCGTGAGCTTAAACGGAGTAGTACCACAGGATTCGTTAATCTGCTAGCCCGGGATAGAGGGCGCAAGTCCATCCACATATAATTTCCGGTTGGTCATATGTTTGTTGAACTCATTTGTTTGATGCATACACTTGCTTGAATAATCGCTTGTTTGAATGAATTGTACTTAATTGTGATATGAAAGTTCTTACTCACTAAGCTAGTTAGCTTACGCCCCCATAGTTTTTACTTATTGCAGCACGAGTTTATCTGGCTTAAACTGAGGTAAGCCACAGCTCAGGTACCGGAAATAGGAGTTTCCCATAGAAGTTTACTTCATTCCTTTTGTATAGACTTCCGTTGGAAACTAAAGGACTCTGGATGACTGTAATGGACTTGATATTATTTTGCGGGGGAATGCCCCTTAGATTTTGTAAAGTATAATTATGCGTTTTGGTTTATTATCTATGGCTAATGAATGCCACATTAAACTATTTAACTCCATTGGTTGAGTATTCTATTATCGTAAAGGAACGCTTTACATCTATATAAGACTCCCGAAGGGCTCGGATAGGGAATTCGAGTCTTATTTAGTATGTGGCGGGCTGTTACGTTTAGGATACCCTATGGGGCGTGACAACGCTCTACTCCCTGGTATATGGAACTGAAGCCGTCTTACCAGTTGAAGTCAAAATACCTTCACTTCGAGTCCTGGTAGAAAATGAACCCAAAGAAGCTGAATGGACAAAATAGATGATTGAACAATTAAACCTCATTGACGAAAGAAGGCTAACTGCCATGTGTCATGAGAAACTATACCAACAAAGAATGGCCATAGCATTTAATAGAAAATTTAAGTCAAGAAATTTTCAAGAAGGTGACTTAATGTTGAAAAAAGTACTACCTAATGTACAAGATTCTAGGAGAAAGTTCACACCAAATTGTGAAGGGCCTTACATAGTAAGAAAGGTGTTATCCAGTGGGGCATCAATACTATCTTAGATGGATGGTTCAGACTTAGAGGACCTTGTAAACTCAGATGGTGTAAAAATGTATTATGTGTGATCAATGAGGAATTTGCCGTTTTTGGTGTTCATTTGATTTTATTTACATTATTTGCAGGCAAAGTAGATATCTCTAGAAATCTCCAAAATCGATTTTATCCTCAATCAAGCCACCTTCCAAGATAAGTTTCCTAACTTTGATGCAAACACGAGTGGAATAATAAGGGAACGATTTGAGCATATCATAAAGTTGATACTAACTTCTACTTGAAGAAATTAAACTATAGCTAATTCTTATGAGCCAGATGACTCGAAGCTGTGAGATGCTATCTAGAAGGAAACAAGCTTAGGGAATCAGTCAAACAGTGCCATTGATACCGATGCAGGACCACTGTTAATGGGTTCATGAACATGATACTAGATGGCTATCTTTCAAAAGACTACAGTAAGGGTCGGTAAGGTTAAAGAACTTTTTCCAAAACTTTGCGCAAAGACCGAAGTCCACCTGATTCTTTAAAAAAAAAAAGGACCCAAAGCCTATCCAAGTCTCCCTAAAAAGTAAAGACTGAAGCCTACCCGAGTCTCCTTAAAAGAAAAGACCCGAAGCCCATCCGAGTCTCTTTAAAAAGAAAAAGACTCGAAGCCCATCTGAGTCTCCCCAAAAAGCAAAGACCGAAGTCTACCTGAGTCTTTAAAAAAGAAAGGACTTGAAGCCTATTCGAGTCTCCCTAAAAAATAAAGACTGAAGTATACCTGAGTCTTTAAAAAAGAAAAGACCTGAAGCCCATCTAAGTCTTCCTAAAAAGTAAAGACCAAAGCCCATCTGAGTCTCCTTAAAAAGAAAAAGACCTGAAGCCCATCCGAGTCTCCCTAAAAAGCAAAGACCAAATCCCATCTAAGTCTGCTTAAAAAGAAAATGACTCGAAGCCTATTCGAGTCTCACTAAAAAGATCCTGAAGCCCATTCGAATATCTTTCAAAGGGAAGAAGTCCAGAAATCTTAAAAAATAAAGAAAGACCCATAAGATAGGATGTAAACCTAGGAAAAATCAATAATGGGAAGTTAACCTTTGACAATATGTTAACTTTACTGAAAGTCGTTATCACCTTTCCAAGATTCGAGATCATAAGAACATCGCTTTCTCGGCTAAGTCTTCTTAGTAAACCAGAAGCTTCAAATGCCAGTTAAGTATTTAAAGGCAAAAATCGAGTATCTTTTTGTCTTTATAGCAACGTTTTATCCAAACTTTGCCACAAAGAGGGGCAGCTATAAACACTCCATTTTTGCCTATTTATGGTTATAATTTATAATAAAAATTGATATTATATTAAGCATACAAATTACAAAAATATATATAATTATAAATTAATCTTGGGCCCAATTAAATAGCCTATTTAAATAGGTTTATTTAATTAGGCCCATTTTTTAGAAGCTTCAATACATTTTACATGCAAAACAAGACTGAGGCACAGGCTAATGGCCCGTTAGTGAAATCCCCACACACACACATACAAGACCAGGGATCGAATCTGCGTGAGGAGCGACATTTTTTTTTTTTACACTTGCTGCATGAGGAACACTTGCCGGTGTGTGGCGTGCGTAGGGAGCACGCGCGTCATCTTCTCCAACAAGCCCAGCTTTTCTTGTGCGATACGGCATGTCCAAGCTCACTTTTTATCGATCTTTGCTTCGATTTTTATCAAATTGGTTGGAGGATCCTAAAGGAGACATGGAATACTTGGCATGTGATAAAAAACTTGTTGTAAACTCATCAATGTGGCACGTGATTTTGGACTCAAAGTTCGCACAAATTTTTTTTTTTTTCGAATTCTTTTATCCAACCACTATCTAAGCTTCTAGAATGCCTTATCTGATATTCTCATCTTCGTTTTAGAAGCTCATTTGGTTTGTTAATGACCAAACAAGTTTTAGAAGAGGGGATTCATGTGCGAACCACCAGCCCCGATCCTCGAATGGCCACAACCCAATTCGACCCTGAACAGTATAAATAGGGGTCAAATTTCCTGTTCATAACATCTACTTCCATGAACAATCATCACAAGTATAATATTTACTCTAAAGCTTATGTTCGAATTTTTTTTTTCGAAAATTTAGGGTTTGAAGATAAAGCTTCAAAATTGGAAGCTATTAGTTTTCAAAGCCTTTGATCACCAAAAGGAGCTTTCAGGTCAAATCACCACCTTATGAGCATTCCCCATCGCCCACTCACTTTGTCCGACGCTTCTTAGGTTGCTAACAACCACCGAATCGCCGCCAGGAGCTTCTGTTGTCCACCTCCTCTATTGGATCCAAATCCAACCCAAGTCTGGATCCCACTTTAGACCCGCTCCAAAATCCAAAATCCGACCTGATCCTGATCCATGTTAGTATATCTATTGTTATTATTATTAACATACATGTAAATAAAAAAAAAAAAGGAAAGACTTTTGGAACTTAAAAAAAATCTTTTTTTTTCAAAATAAAAGGTATAATGATCTGATAGTTTATAGGGTCTCACATAAAATTCTCTTTCTTTTAAAAAAATAAAAATAAAATAAAAATCTTAAAGAACTTAAAATGAAAAGAATTCAAAATCTTAAATATAACCAAGAAATTAATGTCTCTCAAAAGAATTATGTATTGTCTAATCCTGATTAATAAGTAGGTAGGCACTTCCAAGGCTACATAAAAAATGAAAAAAACCTTTTTTTTTTTTTGTAAATATTGAATTGATTCATCATTTATTGTAAATATTATTTGGATTTGTGAACTTCAGTGATAAATTATAAATATCATAGCTTGTACATTAGTAAATCTTTTAGCATTAAAAAGATAAAATTTTAATTTATGAATTTCAAGTGGTAACCATATGGTTTTAATAGGGTAGCCCCCAAATCCCAAAATCTTTGGTTTAACAAAGTTGGTTATAAATCAATTTTTTTTTTTTTTTGCAGACTAGTAGCTAAGTTATGATCAACCAACCTGTTGATCTTAACTTACAAATTTTTTCCGATTTTGATCGGATGGCGACTTCTATAATTTTTTTTTAAAAACAAATTTCTTTTAATTTCTAGTCAAGGATTTATATTAAATGGGTTTGGGTTTAATACAGATTGGATTAAAAGAAATAAAACCAGAGATGAAAAATCCAGGCTCGATAGTTGCAGTATAGTTGTGACTCATCTAGGTGCTTTAGAACATTGCGATAAACTCCATACCAAAAGAAGTAGAACTCTCCATCCCATTGGTTCCAAATGGTATGATCAGCCAATTCATCATGGGTGTAACCAAAGAGTGGTCTAAAGGAATTCTAAGTTCAGAAGTCAGGAAAAGTCGGGTTTTCTTCGTGGCCTCTTGAAGCATCGGAACGTTATAATAATATCCCATGATTCTTTCTACCCTATAGATTACTTCTAAGCCGGTCCAATTCTCTTTCCTCCTTGCATCGTACCTTACTCCCTCTATTGTGTGTTCCCAAATGGTATGCCTGAGTCCTCTTTCCCATATATTGAACATCACTCTAGTGGATCTAGGTTGTCCAACTAAGGCAAAGTCTTCACATAACAGTTTAAGCTTCAATCTATAGTCTACAAGGTTCTTCCATACCCTATTGCAAACTCTTGGAACTTAGCTCTAACTTCTCCAATAGATAACTACAAAAAGCAAAGAGGTCTTTAGTCCCTTAATATTTAAGACGTATACTATCTATAACTAGAGCTTATTTACTACTCATGATTCCATTCCTATTGCTATTTTCCTAACCTTGTTGCTCTAATGTCACGTCTGAAAGGGTACCTTAAACGTGGTAGTCCGCCACATACAGTATTAAAGCATAAGAATGACTTTCCGAAGTCATGCAAAAGCTTCGAAACCATATGTAAGGTGTCCATCACAGTAATAGAAGACGCAAGTGCGAAGCGTATTTTGAGAAAGTAAATATAGCATATAAGAATCTAAATAAACATTATCTTCAAAATTATAAAAAATATATTCTTTACATCATCTCAAGGGCATTCTCCACTAAATTTTAAATGTTCAAAAGATAGTCTAAGCCTCAAATATAATAACAACTACAACTACAAAGATTTTAAAAGACATATATTCTAAAATTCTTCAAAAGGATTTCCGCCAAAAGCATAAGCTTACCCAGATAACTAGAGGGCTCGAGTATAAGAGATATTGATCCTGCGTAAATAAAAATCTATTGAGGTATATAACTCAATTAGCTTAGTGAGATTATTCCCAAACTAACATACTCGTATCAATAAAATCAGACAAGTTATTAAATAGGCATATAAAATGCATCAAACACAAAAGCAAGCAATACATATGATTTGCTAGAAATCATATGTTGGAATGGATTTACGCCCTCCATTCGAAGTTAGGTATTTTTGGATCTTTAAAACCCATCTTTATCATCCAACTAGTAATTCTTTTCGACTCATATTCGTCTATCCTTAAATAGTTCTTTTCGGCTCCTATTCACCCATCTTGGCAGTCTTGTTGTTCCTGCGAATACCTCACTACTTTACTCTTGTCCCAACAAAGCACAGTAGATATATGCAATGTGACTCACTTCGTGATATGCGTGAATCAATTAATAAAATTCTTGACATGTGATTAAGGTATTTTTAAGGTCATCATAGAATTTGCAAGCACTTCATCATAATAGTAGAACATGAATTTAATTAACAACAATTCATGTTTCGATATGCTTAGTATACTTTCAACCAACATTATCATGCATATTCCATTTTCATCTTTTTCTGCTTCTAGTGCCTCTAGTTATAAGCATAAACAAGTACATAAAAATAGGAGATGAATTCACTTAAATATCCTTGCCAAAAGAATCCTTTACTCGTAAAAGTCGTCATGATATGGGTCCTCCAATTCTTCGTCACCTAAAAGAAAGAAATATCCGGATTAAGTATTTCATGAAAGTTCTACTCAAACTTTCTAATTCTATTTCACTATTTTTGTCAAAATTCAAATGAATGGAAATTCCCACTTAAAATGGTCATAACTTGCTCATTTTAACTCGGAGTTTTGCATATAAGATGCCGTTTTCTACCTACTTAAAAGGATCCATGTATTTATAATGTTATTTTCAACATTAAGAGCCATTTGGGTTCTAGAACGGGTCATTACAGATTTAGCACAAAAATCCTAGTCCTTAAATTATAACTTTTCAAAATCTTACTTCATCCAAAAAGTCCATATCAACACATAGATATTTATATAGTTGAAAAATCATTTAATATAGATATATACTCATATTATATGCATGATTCTAATGATGTTGTCTTAACAATGATTTTTCATAAAACAATTTACTTTTAAAAGTCGAAGAATGAAGTTTACAAAATCTTTCTCTAAATTGTTGGAAGAAAACAAAAATTTTGGGTTTGTTACTAATGAATGCTTATTCTTACAAAACCATCATTTTCATATTTTCTTAACTACATAAAGATAGATTTATTTCCTTAAAACTTGGTTCTTTATGTATCCTAACAATTTTTATTTTCTTAAGTGAATGTTGAACTAGTGATTTGAATTTAATCTTTGGCTAGAAAAACTTGATTATTCTTAATATTTTTCAAGGTGTTGCTATAAACCTTATAAATAAGTTTTTAAGAAAATTTAGCATGAACATTAAAAAATTATAATAATCTTATTTTAAAATTTTGAAAAGATTATAGTTGAAACATTTTCCTATGTTTTATCTATTTTATTTTCCAAGTGGACTTTCAACTGGTGAGTTGATCTTAAACTTGACTTAGAAAAATTGTTTGATTCTTAGTGTTTTCCGATATGGGGGTGTGAATCCCATCAAGTTCTTTAAGAAAAAATTATATAACAAAAAATCATCAATATTAAGATGAAATAATTTATTTTAGTATTTTGAAAAGAGAGTAAGAGAACCATATAATTAAGTTTTGAAGAATCTTTGAGTAATAACAACACTTAAAAATTTATTATGAATTTATTTAAGTTTTTTGAAAAGAATATTATTGAATCATGATCTTGAGTTTTAATGGAAATTTTTCCTAGGTGTTAAAATCATGTTTTTTGATAGTTTAGTTCTTATTTTTAAGTGAGAGAAAATAACTCCTTTTGTTTCTTTGGAAATTTTATCATGACAATAACATTATGTTCATGCATGAATATGAACTTGTAATTATGTAAAAAGGATAACGTACATAAAAATAAAGGTAATAGAAAATTAAATAAGCATATAAGTAAAATCAAGTATTGGGAAGTCTTAGCTTACATCAAGGCTCCCCGGAACTTAGAATGGACTAGTTCCAAAAAAATGAAAAGCAAGAAAATAATAAGAAAAACATGAGAGTCTTAGATTTATGTCAAGGCTCTCCGGAGTTAGATTATGGACAAATCCTAAAGAAAGAAGACGTTTTGATTTGATGAGGACAAGTCTAAGACTAGAATGACTAGTCTTAATAAAGTTGTATGAAATAAATAAATAAGTTGCAAGAAATAGAGGAGCATGAATAATTAAAGTTATGTTAGTGAGCTTATAGGATCTAAGAACATATATAAATAAATCTACTTAGTAATATATAAAAGTTAGATCAGGAGCAATAATATTGCATAATAATATAACAACAATCATAATAATACTTGAACATTGATAAACAATATATGAACATATTGTTGCTTCCATAATACCCATTGGTTTAGGAAACATACACTATGTCATGTTATGTTAACATGAACATGAAGATAGTTTTGGGAATTTTCACCTAAGATTAATTGTGGTTGAACAAGAAGTGAAGTAATTGTAGTAGTATGTATATGATGGTTTTATAGGAAGAAGAGAGAGTTGGAAGGAGAATTCTTGGAGAGAAAAGTTTGAGAGGAGAATTTGGTAAAGTTTTGTTAAGTAACATGTAGATGTGTGAAAGAAGCAGAGAGAGAGGTGGTATTTATAGAGAGTTATGGAAGGAAATTTGATGTATAAAAATAAATTGAGAGTACAGGATGGGATGTGCACTGGTTTTGATGAGAAAGGGGGAGAGACTGATTGAAAAATTTAATGAGATAACGATATGTAATGAAGTGTAAGAGAAGTTTAGTAAAAAGTTGTATTATAAATGAAAATTGTAAGAAGTAGATGTATAGGTTGTAAGGATATGTAGTAAGATAAAGTAGAGATAGATAAATAGTGATAAATAATAGAAATTGTACTATGAATCATAGACTAGACAAGTAAGATACCAGTAGTAAAGAAAATACGCGTAAACGAGCTTTATATGATATTTTTAGTTACCAAAAAATCACAAAACTAATATATTTGAGATCCTTGCATAATTACGAGTCTAATGATATTGTTGAAATATTTTTACTATTTCGAGCACCGGGGTACATTTTTAGAATTATTCTCATTCGAGTTCGAAACGATCGAATTTCCAACGAATCTAATCTTTTTAGGCTTCCTCATATTATTCCGGGCTATAATCTACCATTAGCCCATTTCTATTATCCTCAAGTTTCGAGCACGAGATTACTGAAGTTAAAATTGCTTGTTTGCCTTGATCATTATTGACTTTAGAAGTCTTGGTGTGACTAGGGTTAGGGTTTACTCAAATTTTATCCGAAAATTAAGGAGTTTACACAAATCCATCAAGTTCACATGGTGCTGAATCTCAAGCTTTAATCCTATGATAAACCTGCTCACCTTGGCATCCTTGCTCCCCTTCAAAGGATCCAGTAAAAACCTCATCGGTCTATTCAACTTAACTTCATACTTTTCCACAGACATTCAACCCTACGATAAGGTATAGTACTCTTGCAGCATATGTTGCTTGGTGCTCTTAAGGAAAAACTCCCTATAGAAAGCCTGTTGGAATCTATCCCATGTAATCACTCTAGCCCTGTGTCTCTTGGTGGTTAACCATCAATTATTTGCTCTCCCAATAAGCAAATAAGAAGTATACTCTTCCTTCTTATTCTCAAGAATATATAGGGTAGCGAAGGTCTTCTCTACTCCTTCCATCCAATATTGAGCATCAAGCGGACTTTCAGGCTTTGACTTAAATTTGTACACCAAATCCACAAATTTATTAAGACTCAACAAATCAATGTCTAGCACCATTGCCACCATTACCATTCTATCTTTGAGTCTCCTGTCTCCAGGCCTCAGCATTAGCCTATATCATCTGCACATCCTATGACATTTTCTAATGTTGTTGTGCAACTACTCCCAGAAGAGTATTGACAGGTACCTGTTGACCTACAATTGGGAGTGGTGGTGGTAGGTTTTGAGGTAACTGATTCAAAGGTGGTAGGTTCTCAAGTGGTTGTTTGCCATTAACTTCTTCCTCACTAATCATGGAGGAACCAGCACCAGGTGCTCTTCCTCTAAGTTGCATTCTATAAAGCTAAACACTGATTTAAAAGTTTATACCAACTGGATATTGTTGTTTTCAGAACGTAAACACGGTATTTTCTAAAATTCATTTTTCCAAAAATACTCTCCTTATTACCCACACAAAATCTTTTCTTTCCAAGCCTCACATTTTAGTTTTAAAACCCCAATATCATGTTTACAAGCTTTACAACCTATGTTTTGGAAAAAGAAATGCAGTCATCTTCAAAAGCACACCCAGTAACTTCGTTTTACTTAATTTTCAAAAAAATTAAGGAAAGTATCTTCATTTTATCTTATTTTTGAAAGTTGCAGAAAGTTCTTTGTAAAACACATCACTACATGTGCACCTTTCACCATTTACGTAGGAAACTTCGTTTTAGTAGATATCATGTTTTAGAAAGCTGGAAAACAAATCTGATTTGCTAAGAAATGTTAAAAATAGATCCAAGTGTTCTTAAGCCAAAGCTGGGCCTTTGTTTCTAAAAAGGTGTCAAAACTTGTTTTTTAAGCTTGTTGAGACCTAGAGTTTTGATAAATCTATTATAAGTTTTGAAACAAATGTTTTCTAAGCTTGTCTGAATGAAGAATAATAGAACATCTAATAAAACAAAGTAGATCAACCCTCTAAGTTCATATCATGTTAGAGAGATAGGTTTATGATGATAAGTCTCATGTTAGATCTGTTTGTTGTTAGAATTTTATGTTTTAGGATGTTTTTATGTGTGCATTTGATGTTAAGATATGGTCTTGAAGAGTATGTGATGAGTTAGAGTTGCTCTGTACTTCTTACGTTGTTGCGGCCTAGTTTGCCCTTAAGGTAGGTCAAAGGTAGACTTAGTATAAGTGTCGAAGGGTAAGTTTTGACGAAACAGTATCCATCATGCCTAAAACTGTTTAAAGGTTTTAATGCACAGTATCGTCACGGCTTACTGTCGAGCCTTCGACATACCCCGCGACAAACATTGAGGAGTGTTGAGGCCAAAAATAAAACAAAGTATTGAAGCACAGCTTCAGTCGATGCCTAAAGTCGAGCCTTCAACGTGCCTTCAATACAAGTTATGGATATTTTTAATAACACTCGACCCTCAATTTATTGAGATGCCACATGTTTCTTACACCTATGTACCCCGCGACCTTTTCCTAAGTGACCCACGACCTTTAGTTTTCTTTAGAGCAAGCTTAGTTTGTGTAGCGATATGACCCTTAACCTAACCTTAGTGGTACATAATGGTGTAGAACATAAGTTAAGAAGCTTATAACGAGAATCTAGAACGCTCAAAGATCTTATAAAAGTTCTATCTGCTCTATTATGTGTTGTGATATGTGCTTATTGTTCTATAAGAGCTTTCTATCAAGACCCTGGGTTTCTAGAAGACTACTACGGCCTTTAAGCAGAATGCAAAGGTGAGTTACTTGAATTATTATCATGAAGTTGTGCTTGTAATATAGTTACACCCTTTTTATATAAACATAACTGATTATGTATGGATGTGGGAATAATGCATGTTGTATGGTGTTTGAAGGTATGACAAGCTTTAACAACAGAACAATGACAAACTTCCTGATGCTGTTGTGCAATGACTTATTGTCGATTGTCTAAATAATGTATGATCATTAATAATATGATCTAACTCTTAATCTAAGTTAGCATGCATTACACGACAACACATTGTATTAGCATAGTACCCATGTCACGTGCTAGCATATTGATTTTGTTGTAGTCCTAAGCTATGTTAGTGAATCTGTTTCTCTAATTGGATACCATAAGGTTACTCATATCCCAGGAACTAAAAAGGTACCAAAGGACGTCGCCTGTGTGAGTATTTGTCGAGAAGATACTAGTACTTAAGGGGATTCTGATGGTTCTAAGGTGAAGTTGTTTAAGATTTATAATATATATATATATAAATAAACAATAAATGAATTTCAAAAGAAATCCTCCCTCCTTAGATCTTACTAAGGGAAGGTTGAGGTTATGTTACTAATGCGTATATATATAAATAACTATGTGTTTTGAAATTTTCCTATTCCTAAATTCTCAGTCTCTTGTAGGTGTGAACTACTTAAGATTGGTCCTTCAACCACTAAGGGAGGACATAAATCCCCATGGATTTTGGATTCCAGTCATCCAAACTGTGCATTTCATATGGTTGAGTGTGGCATTGCTTATGATCATAATTAAAACTTGTTTGACATTTGTTTGAAGTGTGTTTGAATCATATTATCTCATTGAGCTGTGGCTTGCTCACACTCCTTTAGATTTTATATGCTTTCAAGATCTCCAGAGTGGATCTAAGCTTGTGATGAGTGGATGTAGTAGATCTCAGGAAAATCCAGGGCACGAGCGAGAGTGATGATAGTTTTCTTGTATAGAACCTTATGTTGCTTCCTTTAAGTTGTAAGCTTTGTCAAGAGTTTATCCTATGTGTATGGATGATGTTTTGCTATAAAGAACTTATATGTATTGTGAAATTTCTTATCTTGACAACCTTATGATCCTTTTTTTTTCCTAAATTATCCACACCATAGAGTATCTTAATAGTATATGACGCTTGTGAAAATTTTCTTGAAAGGCCTGGTAGGCATAACACTAATAAGGTGCCCTATGGGGGTATGATAAAAGTTGGTATCAGAGATGAAGGTTGCATAGATGAGAAATTTCAATACGTATATGATCTTTGTGAAGTTATAGTTGGTTGGACCTAAAATCTTAGTCAAGCCTTTAGAGGAGTGTCAGGTTTTCCTAGTGGGATGGGTAAGTGTTAGGAGTGTTTTTGCATAGTGACCTCTCGGAGAGAGTTTATGAAGCTTTGTGTGTAGCTTTTGCTGTAAAGTTTAAGTTGTTAGTTATTGTTTGGTTGGTTTGATGTTATCAAGTGGAAAATTAGGGCTAACCCTTTTGCTTTGGAATAAGGGATGAGGAAGAAGAGCAATGATTGCCTCAGTTGTCTGTACCAAAGGTTCAACCCTAAGCTAATGAACCTACTAGTCAAGGACAACCAGGACCTTATAATGCACCACCACCACCCCCTCAAGGGTTAGAAGCTATCTTAGAAGCTATGCGATAGTAAAATGCCTTGATTCTACAAGCATTGTAAGGATAGCAATAACCCCAATGTCACTAGCTGTTGTACCAAAGGAAGTAGATCGACCTTTTAAGTTGACTGCTGAAAGTCAAGCACTGCCTCATGTTAGACATGGCATGCAGTATCCACAGCCCCCTGTCCAGCGACCTCAGAGGAATATGCTTCCAGAGTTTATCAACTGTAACAGATATTTCGAAGGGTTCTAAGGAAAACCCAAAGAGGCAAAAGATTAGCCGATTCAAATGGAGCAATCTTTCAATGTTTTTCAAGTGTCTGACACTCTTAAAGTGCCATATGGGACATATTTGTTAAGATTAAGAGCTAGGATATGGTGGAACTTGAAGGAATGAGTTTTACCAAAGCCAATCATGTGGGAAGATTTTAGGAGGGAGTTTTTAAGGGAGTATTTCCCTTACAGCCTAATAGCGAAATATAGCACAGATTTGATGAATCTTACTCAAGGAAACAAAGGTATTGATGAGTGTAAGCATGAGTTTAATAGGTTGCTGCAGTTTGCTCTAAGTGCTTACAGAGATAATGATGAGCTAAAGAGGCAGATGTTAATGGTTGGTTTGAAGCCTCATTATCAAAGAAGCCTTGCTGAGTTTGAGATAGAGGATTTCTTAGTACCAATGGAGAAGGCACAAGTGATTGAACGTGCCGGAGGTATAAGGAAAAGGGGCCAAGCTTTTGGAAAGAAGCCACATGATAGTTGTGGAGCACGTTCAACATCTAAGAGAATAAGTTCTTCAAGGCACTTAGGATATCTAAAGGAGGATAAAACAACTCGGTACTTTTGCTGCGTGTTATTATTGTTGACGATGAAATTCGATCAAGCTACACACCACAATTTCAAATATCTTAGTAATGTTTTGCACATTTAAATACAAGTGATCCATTATCATGCACTCTGTCATTTATAGCAAGGATTTACATTTTTTTAGCCCCTTTTGATTCTTTTTAGCAAATTTTGAACTTTTAATTGCAATCGATCAAAGATCATGAAATTTATCTACTTATAACAGAGCTTCACTTTAAAAGCACACAATTATGCATGAAAGTGTGAGATAAATATAGGATAAATGTGTAGAAAATACACATTTATCACTACCCTGATCTTAGCTCTTTGCTTGTCCTTAAGCAAATTCTAAACTCCTATTCATGAATAAATATAACAGACGATAGTAATAACCTTTCCTAAATAATTTGTTTAATTTAGTCACCTAATTTAATTTTTAACCTAAATTCTAATTGAGGTCTAAAATTATCTATCTTTTCATGATAATTTATTAGCACTTATCTAATTAAAGAACAAATAATAAGGATATTTCACCTATTATATAGAATTATTTAAATTGTATATTCAATATTTAAGCAAAATTATCTTATTATATAATTAGGATCATTTTATGTGGATATGTACTTGTTGTCAGATATTACATATGCATCCTTTTTTCGTTATATAAATTGTTCATCGGACACTATGTAGGTAAAATATAATTGAAGTCATTTTATTAATTATTTATCAAATCAAAGCTTCACTTATGTTCATATGGTTCAATAGGAAGATACCATTATCATTTTCATTAAAATTGAAAATCATATTTGTATATATATATATATATAATATGTGTGTGTGTGTGTATGTGTGGTTTAACATTCGTGATATATATGTGTGTGTGATTAATTAATATTTAAATCTAACATCACAATCACCAAATAATTAGATAATGATCATCAAACAATCAATCAACACACACACATTGTAAACCCCGGTTTTTCAAGTAGCCAAGATAACCCTAGAACCGGAAACCAAAACCCTAAACCGGAATAGCTAAAGTCTGGAGTGAGAACTAGGAACCCTAATTCCGGCTTTTCCTTGGTTTCCAATTAATAAACTTTTCTAAGAAAATTTAATTGTGAATATAGTTCCTAATTATATTTCAAACCAAGGAAATATCAGATTTTTGGAAAATTTCAATTCCGGGTCATCCCGAGATCCATTATAGAAAAACGTGCCCCGGAACTAGAATTTCAAAAATATACTTATGAGTACTCATTTGAACCGAAATAAAATAAGGATTTCAAAAATATATTTTTCATAATTTTCCGGTTTATGAAAAATACAGTTATAGCCTTTTTATTCGTATTTTCATTACTACCGGAAATTAAATTGTCTTGTCAACTATTCACTACTATTCATAAAGTACTACCTAGTCTACCTATTAGCCACCCTACAAATCTAACCCTTACCATCACTCAAATCAACTCCTTTCTTCCATAACTTTTGTCCCTTCAACTTATTCAATTATGACAAGTGATGCAAATCAAATCAAAGGCAAATCAAAATGGAACAAACAATAAGCACCCCCCCCCTCCATGCTCCATTTAAATTTTTCACTTCTTTAACCTAAATCCACTTCCTATATAAGCTATCTTTCCTCTCTCTCTCCTCATTCTTTCACTTTCCAAATTTTACAAAGTGTAAAAGCTCCTTCCTCTCCATTTCCCTCTTGGCCGAAACTTCCCAAGCCCCCACACAACACACAACTTCCATTTCTTCTTTTATCTTCCATTCCACTTCAAGTAAGTAAAGTTTACTCTTCCACTCATAAAACTTTGTTATGGCTAAGTGATTTTGGATATTTCAACCATGTCCCCATGATCTTTTAGTAGGGACAATGAGATATCAAAACAAGAATCCCGAACCATTACAAAGTGGATCTAACTTTTAAAGAAGCTTTCATACCAAAAGCTTTATGTTCCTCCAACAAAAAGTTTTTAAACAAAGATCTTTTATAAAAATATAGTTTTTATGTTTTCAAAACTCATTTAAGCATTTGATAAAGTAGATCCATCATTTATTACTCATGATCATGTAGGCATTTAAGTTTCATTATTATTTTGTTTATGTGCATTAATAGTCTTTAATACTTTTGTCTTTAGTAAATGACTTTCCTAGTATATAGATCTATAGATAGATGAGTCCATGAAGTCAAAAAGAAAAGTACTTTAGAAAAAGACTTATGAAAATTCGGATGACTTTGAAAACCTAGGTCAAAAACACTTTTCAACTTCTAAACATATATTTTATAAGAGAAATGAAGCCTATGGGTAATAGATAATGTTTAGTAATATTTTTCATGAGTCTAAATGAGTTTTTACTAAAGAAAATGTTGGAAACAAGAAATGAAGTCCATAGAAGTTTTGAGCTAAAAGTCATGTAGACAAAATTCGTAATAATGGATGTAGGGTTAGAAAACACTATTTTTCCAACTTCAAAAATGATATTTTCTTAAACAAATGAAGTCCTTAGGATATAGGTATAATAAATACTTAAAGTTTTAAGTACAAAATATATTTTTCCTAAAGGAATCAACTTGAAAATGGACTTTTGTAAATTCGGATTTTTGGAAACCCCATAGTAAAAGACCCACTTAAAAGTTTATAAATGTGGATTTTATTAAAGAAATAAAGGCCTTAGGATATAACTAATATAAGGGTCAAAATTTCTTTAAACAAAGTAGAGTTTTTCTAAAGAAAATCCTTGTAATATGTAGGTGTGGTCAAGTGTAGGAAATTCACTTACTAAACATTGGTATAAAATGGTTTCTAAGAAAAGTTTATTTTAAAATTCTTTAAATCTAAAAAGTTATAAGAACATAGACTCATTAAAGTTCACATCATGACATTCATGATAGGGAAAATCATTACCATTGCATTTAGTATCATTTTATACTTAGGAATCTCAAATGCATTCATGAAAACCGCATTTTTGGAATTGATAAACCCGCTGTACAGATCTGATCCCTCAATTCCGAGGCTTAGATATTTTCAAAACTTGATTTAAACTTCATATTTAGAAAGCTCTTCCGAAGTAGATAGAAATCGGTATAAAATTTGCGAAATTCCGACTTAAAACGACCAAGTTATGGCCATTTTAAAACGGAACTTCGAAAATGACGCGAATTCCGATTTCACTAAGTTTTCTTAGAGTTTTAGTGTCCTAAGTTGGTAGAATACTTATTAGGGTATTTCTTATATGAATAGGTGAACCCGTGGACGGTGATATTTGCCTCCGGACTATTATTACTAGAAGAACGGAGTACCAATGGCGGAGTGAGTTTTTCTTCCCGATTCATTTATTGTATGTGCTTGTAAAGTAGTGCACTAGAATGTAGGTCAAATGAATGGAATATGAATGATGGGGATTAATGGGAAATTATATGATTGATGATGATGTGAGAACTCAAATTAAGAATATCGAAACCGGGTGATAAACTTTGATTGTATAGTTAGCTATGATGGATTGTCTGATAAATTGATTGATCGCCTAAGTAAATTGGCTTAATCAACTACTTGGACTAATGCTAAATTGACATGTGCATATCACAAGGGGAGGAGCATTAGCATTTGTAGGTTAGTCGTGAACCATAAACGACATCGAATAATCGTAGGTTAGTCGTGAACCATAAACGACATCGAATAATCGTAGGTTAGCCGTGAACCATAAACGGGATATTGTTAGTACCGCAGTAGTCGTTAATCTGCTAACCCGGGATGGAGGGCGCAATTCCATCCACATATGATTTCCGGTTGGTCATATGTATGTTGAACTCATGTGTTTGATGCATACACTTGCTTGATTAATAACTTGATTGAATTGTTGTGACATAAATGTTTTTGTGGGAGATTACACTCACTAAGCTAGTTAGCTTACGTCCCTACAGTCCATTCCTTTTGCAGCTTACCATTTGTGGCTTAGGCGACGTGACCCGGCTGAACAGGTACCGAAGCTAGGAGTTTTCCCTAGAAGTTGTAATTTCTGTATTAGACTTCCATAGAAAACTTCTAAGACTTGGATGACTGTAATAGACCGTTAAATATTCTTTTGCGGGGGAATGCCCCTTAGAATTTGTAATATTTATTTATGTTTCATGAATTATATCCTATTGCCTATGCATGCCAAATTAAGCTTTTATCTCCATTCGGACTTGCACTCTATTGTTGTAAAGGTACGCCTTACATCTATATGAGACTCTCGAAAGACTAAGGTGGTAATTCGGGAATCTTATATGGCATGTGGCGGACTGTTACGTTTAGGGTACCTTATGGGGCGTGACACACATATCTTCATCATAATTTTAAAATTAATTTACTAGAAATGCAAAAATCATCAATTAGATCTTCTGATCTTCAAGCTACTACTACCAAAATTATCTATTAGAGCTTCTTCCATATGATTTTGGCATTGATCTTAATTCCTACTCGCCAATATTGCCTATAATTGAATTGAAATAGGAATTTAAAAAAATAAAAAGGGTATTGATATAGGTAAAAGATAGAAGAGAATATGGGGGTATACGCTTACCAATTTTGGTGCAATATTGATAATGGAATGAATGGGATTTGAATTTGTGAATTTTTATAGACAGATTCTCTGCAAAAATTGGTGGAGTAAGAAAGAGGGTGTATAAGAATGATATAGGTTGTATTTTTTAGAAATTTAATTTAGCCTAGCTTAGTTTGGCGTGTAATAATGATTTGAGGTATTTAAAATTTTCAATAGGAAATTGATGTATTGATATCTCTATTTCAATTAAATCCACTTACAAACCAATTTTGACAGGTTATTAAGTTTTTTTTTACCACAATTTAAATAAATTTTTTAATTTAGTTACAAAAATTAATTATTAACCTAAATTCTAATTGTGGTTCAAAATTATCTATCTTTTATTGACAATTTATTAGAACTTATCTAATTAAAGGACAAATAATAGGGATATTTCACATGTTGTATAAAATTTTTAAAATCATATATTCCATATTTAAGCAAAATTATCTTATACAATTAGGATCATTTTATGTGGATATGTACTTGCCATGGGATATTACATATGCATCCTTTTTTTTTTTTTTTTGTTATATAAATTCATCACCTGACACTATGTAGATAAAATATAATTGAAGTCATTTTATTAATTATTTATCAAATTAAAGCTTCACCCATGTTCATATGGTTAAAAAGGACGATACCATTATCATTAAATTGAAAATCATATTTGTATATATATTTGTATAGTTTAACATTCATGATATACATTTGTGTAATTAATTAATACTTAAATCTAACATTAGAATCACCAAATGATTAAATAATAATCATCAAACATTCAATCAACACACACACGCGCACACACACACACGCACACACGCACACACACATGTGTATATATATATATATATATATATATTCATCACTGTTTTCAAATTAATTTACTAGAAATGCAAAAATCGTCAATTAGATCTTCTGATCTTCAAGATACTACTACCAAAATTATCTATTAGAGCTTCTTCTGTATGATTTCGGTGTTGATCTTAATTCCTACTCTCCTACGTTACCTATTATTTAATAAAAATAGAATTAAAAAATAATAAAAGGTATTGATATAGGCAAAAGATAGAAGAATATTTGGAGGGTACATGTGAAATAGTCATAATTCTCAAATTTATATTTTTACACATGAGTGTTAGGGCATTTGAGCATTATGTGAATTGTGTTTGTATATGATATATGTTTTGTATTAATGTATTTGAATATTGAAATATCTTAATGTGAATAAATATTATGTTCATGAATTTGTAAGTGTAATAAAGTGTATAAAATTTGTTTAAAATAAGTTAAATATGCTCAACATATATTCTTAAACATAGCAAAAAATTTTGGAGACAAATAAACCCAAACTCAATTATTTTAGGCAAAAAATGAGCCCAAACCCAAGCAAAATTATTGCCCATATCATGGCGGCCTCTAAAGTCAACATTTAGATAAATATCAAGTCCGCTTTTAGCAAAAATTCATATGAAAAATCAGACCAACCAAGACAATTCACTAGAGAAGAGAAAAATACCGTTTTTCATCTTCTAAAACTCACCTCATTCAAGTCCAAACATCACCTATATTTTTCTCAAGCAAGACCATCATTTTCTTGTGGCAAGACCACAAAACCAGGCCCAAGCTTCTTAAGATATGTGTTTGCTATGTTAAGAGCATATTTGTTAGTTTAAGGTTTTACTATAATATAAGTTTTCATGCTAAAATGAGTATTGATGATATACATGTGTTTGTTATATATTGAATGAATATCTTGATGGTTTATAAGTTGCTATTTGTGTTAAGTAAGCAGTATGTAGTGTTGGAGTAAATGGAGTTGGGAATGAATAGGGTTGAGATGGTTTTGAGTAGTTGAATTTGCAAGGTGAAGGGTTGAATGAAAAATTTTGTTTGAAATGGTAAATATAGATGTTTGATGAGTTGAAGTGAAGATTATGTGTGTTAAAAGAAGTTAGAATACATATAGGTTGAAGTTTGGTGTTAGAAATGTGTGAAGTTTGAAAATGAAAAATGTAGCAAAAGTTTTGTTTTCGAAATAGGGAAGTCTGCAATTTTTTCAAAAATTTGTGCTGCAGTATACGTCGTCTCAATGCCGTAGGCGTAGAGGTCAGCATAGCCGATGTACATAACAACACTACCAGTGTTGGGGGTATTCACAAGCGTGGACTAACCTCGTGGAACTCTCGAAAATTTTGATAAATCTGAGTTGCAGTCTACACCAGCTCAACGCTGCCGGCATAAACCACAACATTGCAGGTGTTTATGTTAACGTTGCCAGAGTTGGTAAGCGTAGAATTTTCTGTGCAGCTTACACCGCCTGAATGCTGCTGGCGTTGGAGGCCGACTTATTCCCTGCAGTTTTTCATTTTCAAAACTTCTTCAAACCATTCCTTTAGCTTATTAATTTATCTTATGATGATTTTATGAGTTTGTTTGATATATAAATGATATGTTATGACTTTGCTTTAGATTCATTTGAATTCCTATGAGAGTTAAGTCTAGAATTAGTTATATCCTATGTATAATTTAAAGTGTTTATATTGATTTAAATTGAATTTCCTTGTAGCAATGATAGATACTCCTTTGAGTTTCTCTACTGATCTTCATTTGAGTGCTTCCATTGGTTCTCTTTATAGCAAGGTACGCAGCAACATGCTTGATTCTTTGCTTAGGATAGGCATACTTTAAGTTACTTTAATTTAAGAAAACTTAAGAATTGTTTGTATGATTGTCTTTTGTGTCACTGAATTTGGTTCGGAGAGCAACATCTTGCTCAGATTAGGGGCATGGTAGTTTAGGTGCTTAGACCACCCCTATCATGATGCAATGACTTTAGTCAATAAGGTATTTGGTATCGGTTTAATATTTACTTATTCTTAAAAGGATGTAATATGATTTAATTCAATATTTATGGAAACACTTAAATTAGGTGATATTGTAGTAAAGTTGAGAAACGGCTAAGCACCCTAAATGAAATTACTTATTCGTTATTGGATAGATTTATCTAGGAGATATAAATATCCAAGCTGCTTATATCAACCCCCTGAGCATCGAGATCATTTAATTAGGTTCCCCTAGATACCTCTGTTGTCCGGAGTTTGAATACTCCAGTGTTATTTGGCTAACTAAAGATTATCTAATAACTTAATGATTATAACATTTGCTTGTAACCTAAGCTTGTATGCCATTAAGCTTGTGTTTTCGTTACTTGTGTACTAGGTCTTTGGCTTATATTTTATCAATTTCAGATGGTGATGACAGCGATGAGTTTTATGTGAGTATGGGCTATTGTACGTATTTTGAGGACTTCCTAGATGGTTTGGAGGATTAGATGTTGACCATGTACTATAAACCCCTGGAATTTTCATAATTTTTAGGAAAAATAATCCTATAAGTCTAATACCAAAAAACCGAAACCCTAAAAATCAACCCAAGTTAAAACCAAATTCTAAATAAGGTCAAACACGAGAATTCTTAATCTTGAGAAAAAAAGAACCCTCAAAACAAAATAGAAAATCTAACTATAGGTTGATTCGACATCCGTACATCAATCAAATCATCTATCCAATTCCTAACACACAAATCAAGACGATATATCCAAATAATGCTCGACAATATAATACTAAGACCTTAAATCCTTTGGTGAATTTTAGAATAAAAAATTTTTCATTTTTACCAAAAGTCAAACTGAGTCAACCCATAACTCTAGACCCGTTTAAACGATCCGAGAACTGAAAAATATTAAATAGTCACGAATAAAATGAAATAAACCATAGACATTGAACTAAAAATATAATACGGATAAAAACCCCAAAATTTTATAATCATACGAATAAAATCAACAAGCCAGAAGTCAAACCGAAACCCTAAAAGTCAACAAAGCTTACAACTAACCCTAGTGTTAAAGATCCGGCAATTCCATGCTCTTAAATCCTAAACAACGAAATGAAAATAATTGTTGATAATAGTTCGTAAAAATATAGGGAAGCTTAAAAATATAAGATTCGCAAATTTCTAGTATCCTTTGGATCCGAACAGGATCAGTTTTCAAAAACCATGCCCGATACACGGTGGCTAAAATATTCCATTAATACCAATAAACTCTTAAAAATATAAGGTTTCCAAAAATATCAGTTTTAGAATTTTCCTGTAACTAAAAATTATAGATATCGCATTTATACGTTAATTTTTAATACTACCAATATTTTATTTGTCTAGTCTACTATTCATAGTACATTTCTACTATTCATTACTATTCATCTATCTCTACTTTTTCTCACTACCTATTCATAGTACATTTCTACTATTCTTACAATTTTTTTCCCATAAAAATTCTACACCACATATTACTATAAATACCTCATTCCTCCATTCTTTCACACAACTCATTTCACTACCAAAACTCTCCCAAAATCTCTCCACAAATCCTCTCTCCAAAATTTCTCTCTACCAAAACTCTCTTAAACCAATTCTTCACAAAAGTCCTTCCTTATACACAAACTATCTACCACATATCACTACCCACATAATACCCCTTTCACCTACTATCTTCCTACCACATAAACACTTTAGGTAAAACTCATATTCCTATTTATTTACCCATGTCATGAAACTTAACATGACTATGGTGTTGTTTTGAAACTCATATGAGTAGTAAAAACAACAACAAATTCATGTTTTGTTCTTGTACATGAAATTCAAATTTTATTATGTTGTTTTTATGTTCATATATATGTTGATTTTATTGTTGTTATTATAATAATTTCTTATTCATATCTAACTAAATATATTTATATATTTATATATAATCTTTAGAGTATATAAGCTCACTTGTTATTTCTTTAATTTCATGTTTTGCAATTTATTTATTTCATGCTATTTTAAGACTAGTCTTTCTAGTCTTAGACTTATCCATATCAAGTCAAAACAACATTTCTTTCTTTTCTTCATTCTTTTTGAGACTAGTCTATTCTTAGTCCCGGGATACCTTGATGAAGCTAAGGTTCCCAATTCTTGATATTTTTATTATCTTGCTTATTATTATTTGCTTCTAGTATTTTTCTCATATTCTTATTATTTTATATGCTCATAATACATGCATTTACATAACGATATTGTCTCAACTAAATTTAAAAGTAGAATTTTACTTTATTAAAAGAACTTGAAACTAAATTTTCTATTATGTGACTTGTTATTAAATAATGGAGATTATTATCAACAACATAGAAATAGGATAATACAAGTTTTGTCAAATTTTTCTCAAATAACAAAGATAACTTTACCATGGAAATATAAGAAACAAACACTATCTTTTATAATATTGTAACCTAAGTTTTAGTAAAATAATTTGTTAGTATTCAAAATTTTCATAAAAAGTTTAAGATTAAATTTTTTTTAACTCCATAACAAAAACAAGAAGCAAACTAGTTTTCAAAGTTAAGATAAAATCAACCTATAAAGTTATAAACTCACTTAGAAAAATAATGATTTTCAAGTTTCTAAAGAAGAACTTATTTTCAAAGAATATAAATATGATAAGATCAAAAACAAAGGATTTTATCAATAAAAATGACTCTTTTCAAATAAAATTTGTAGAGGAAGTAAAAGACCAAGTTTTAGAAAACAAGAACTTATATTTTAAACAAGAAATATAAGAAGAAAAGACTCATTTTCTAAAACCGTTCTAAATGCAAATTTATAAGTAGGTTATCAATAACTTAATAAACTTTTGATAACTTTGATCTTTTATTACTAGAAGTAAAAATTATAAAAGACCAAAGTTAAAGGAAAGTTGACTTGTTTTGTAAAAAGGAATGAGGAAAATAAAATAAGAATATACTCATTTATAGTACCTAGGAAAATATAAAGTTTCTTCAAAATACTTGAAAAGAAATTTGTCAAGTTAAATTTTAACACTCCAAAATGAATTGTTATATGAAATAAATTGTTGAGACACTACCATTAAAATTTTTGCATATAAAGTGAGCTTATCTATATACTCAAGGGATTTATCAATCATATATTATATATATATATTTACTAAAGGATTTTTGAATGAAGTTGAGTTAGAAAATTGTTTCACAAAATATAGAAATATTCATTTTAAATATGTACCATATGGTTTTGGAACCCAAACGACCTTATACAACAAAAATAACCTTAGAAATGGATAGATCTTTTCGAATAGGTAGAAAATGGTATATTATATGCGAAATTCCGAGTTAAAATGAGCAAGTTATGGCCATTTTAAATTGGAATTTCATTCTATACAATTTTGACGGACATTGTGAGATAGAATTAGAAAGTTCAAGTAGAATTTCCAAGAAATACTCATCCTGGATATTTATTTAGTCTAGGTGACAAAGGATATGAGATTACCCTTTCTAAGGATTGCTACAACTAAGAAGATTGTGAAATGGACGAGTGAGTTATTTCTCTTAATTTCGTTACCTTACTTATGCTTGTACAGCAGTGGCATTAGTATACTAAGAAAAGATAAAACTAGATATGTGTGGGAATATGGGAATATGTATTTATGTGATTCTATGCTTATGTATGCAATGAGAATTAAGAATATCATAATTTTAAACTGTCGGTTTAAGTGTTTTGTTACTTACTTATATGACTGCTTATTATTCGTTAAATTGATTGATCGCTCTCCCTAATAAACCTTAATAAGATTTGGCTTAAGAAAAATAAAACGCTCACGCATAGCATCCATCAAGTCACATTTCTTTCGGAAGGCTGCTACTCCTACGCGTAGAGTTGGATTGGCTGCAATCGTGCTGAGACACATGCCATGTTCCTTCCTAGAGAATCCAAATCGCCCAGGGAATGCGACTCTAGGTTCAGAGCCGAGCCAACCGAACGCTTTGAGTGGGGACCTGGGGACTAACAGTAGAAGGTCGCAGATCTTCATCACCAATTCCCTAACCTTCGATACAGAGGGGTAAATTCGTTCTATATATGGTTTTCGGATAACTATATATATTTGTGTAATCACGTGATTGTTGCATTATATGCATAGCATATGTGTGAAAATTTAAATGAATTTGTTTGAAACCATGGTGCGAATGAAAAGAAATACCTCACTAAGCTAGTTGTAAGCTTATACCCCTATAGATTTTGTTGAAACAGGTATACCCGTGGCTTAATCGAAGATCATGACATTAAGGAAGTCATGGAAGGATGTTAAACTTTTATGAAGGCATTAGGGATATAAGATGAAGTTACTTTGTAAGGT
This sequence comes from Combretum micranthum, assembly GCA_024138025.1. NCBI lineage: Eukaryota > Viridiplantae > Streptophyta > Magnoliopsida > Myrtales > Combretaceae > Combretum > Combretum micranthum. Next base: position 14,214 of record JAMXBD010002496.1, on the reverse strand, counting down.
TCCTTATATGTAATTCATGTTATGTTAGTGTTTTGGTAATTCTAAGAAGTGTATTTATTTTGATTGGAAGACAATAGCGGGATGTGCCTCTAAGAATTGTAATTTACCATGTGTATATTTATGATACGTATTCTCCTTATCTTGTTATTTAATCATTATCAATGTAAATTGCGCTACACCGATGTGTTCCCTTAGTTGTGATGTACGCCTTTTACATGATATGAGAGCCTCTGCGTGACTGAGATAGTCATTCTTAGGCTTTAGTATTGTGTACGACAGACTGCCACATTTAAGGTACCTCTTAAGGTGTGACATGTACCTTGATGGATTTCTTTTTGTAATAGACTAGCTTAATGTAGTTTTGGATATATGTAATAGACGTTATAGTTTTGTCTATCTTTTATGTCTTTTGTATAAGGCTTGTCATTAGCCTTTGTTTGTAATACCTATACTTAACCATGTATGTTTTAAGTTTATATCTTTTATGAAATGTGATGATGAAGATGTTATTTTTTCTTAAAAGTTTTAAAAGTTAATAGTTTTCAAATTTGTTCTTTTGAAGCTTTAGACAAACAATTATTCAAACACTTCTTTAAGGATAACTTACATATAATACTGCAGGTTATATGTGGTTGGAGATCTACATTCACCTATTTTAAATATAGGCGTAAGTCCGGGTCTTTACAATTTGCTTACCAATTTTAGTGCTATATTGATAATGGAATGAATGGAATTTGAATTTGGGAATTTTTAGAGATAGGTTCTATTGGAGTAAGAAAGAGGTTGATAAGAATGATATAGGTTGTTTCTACAAATTAGATTTAGAAATTTAATTTATGTAAGCTTAGTTTGATATGTAATAATGATTTAAGGTTTTGAAGATTTTTAATAGGAAATTAGGGTATTGATATCTTTATTTCAATTAAATCCACTTATTAGCTAATTATGACAGGTTATTAAATTTTTTTAGCACAATTTAAATTATATGTTTAATTTAGTTGCCTAATTTAATTATTAACCTAAATTCTAACTGTGGTTCAAAACTATATATCTTTTCATTATCTAATTAAATGACAAATAATAGGGATATTTCACGTGTTGTATAGAATTCTTTAAATCGTATATTCAATATTTAAGCAAAAATATCTTATTATATAATTATGATCATTTTATGTAGATATGTACTTGTCGTCGGATATTACAAATGCATCTTTTTTTTCTGCTATATAAATTTATCACCCGGTAATATGTAGATAAAATAAAATTAAAATCATTTTATTAATTATTTATCAAATCAAAGCTTTACCTATGTTCATATGGTTCAATAGGATGATACCATTATAATATTCACTAAATTGAAAATCATATTTATATAAATATATATATATTTGTACACGGTTTAACATTCAAGATATATATCTAAACCCCTGAAATTTTCATAATTCTTAGAAAATAATCCTATAAGTCAAAAACCAAAATCGAAACCCTGAAAATCGAACCAAGTTAAAACCTAGTTCTAAATAAAGTCAAACACAAGAATTCTTAATCTTGAGAAAAAGAGAACTCCCAAAACAAATAGAAAATCCAACTAATAGTTGAATCAACATCCATACACCAATCAAATCATCTATCCGATTCCTAACATGCAAATCAAGACAACATATCCAAATAACGCTTGATAACAAAATATTAATACCTTAAATCCTTCAGTAAATTTTAAAAAAAAAATTTCAATTTTCACCAAAAGTCAAACTGAGTCAACCTATAACTCTAGACTCGGTTAAACGATCCCAATAACAGAAAAATATTAAATAATCATAAATAAAATGAGATAAACCATAGACGTCGAACTAAAAATATAATACGAACAAAATCCCAAAGTTTTTATGATCTTATGAATAACTCAATAAAACCGGACGTCAAACCGGAATCCTAAAAGTCAACAAAGCTTACAACAAATCCTAGTGTTTAAGATCCAGCAATCCAGCTCTCTTAAACCCTAAACAACGAAATGGAAATAATTATTGATAATAGTTCGTAATAATATATGGAGGCTTAAAAATATCTGATTCGCAAAATTCTAGTGTCCTTCGGATCCGAACAGGATCAGTTTTCAAAAACCGTGCCCCGGCACACGGGATGGCAAAAAGATTCCATTAATACCAATAAACTCGCAAAAATATAAGGTTTTCAAAAATATCAGTTTTAGAATTTTTTGGTAGCTAAAAATTATATATATCACATTTATATGCATATTTTTATTACTACGAGTATTTTATTTGTCTAGTTTACTATTTATAGTATTTTTCTACTATTCATTACTATTTCACTATCTCTACTTTTTCTTACTACATATTCTTATACCTACATACCTGTTTCTTACAATTTTTCTTTTTACATAAAAATTCTACACCACATATTATTAAAATTCTCTCACACTTTTCTTCTAAAATTAATTTTTATTCAATTTTCTCTCTCTCCCTTCTTCATTGTTGTCCACCCCTCTCTCTCTCTTCCCTATTCAATTATTTTCTCTTTCAATTAATTTAATTACATCTAATTATCACTTCAAAATTTTATAAATACCCATTCCTCCTTCATTCTTTCACACAACTCATTCCACTACAAAAACTCTCTCAAATTTACTACACAAACACTCTCCACAAAATTTTTCTCTACCAAAACTCTCTTTCACCAAATACTCACAAAATTTCTCTCTATACACAATCCAACTACCTTTTCTCAATAACTACATAATCATACATTAACTATCATCTTCATATCACCTAAACACTTTAGGTAAAATTTCTTCCAACTATTTAGTTTAACCCATATCATGTAACTTAACATGACTATAGTGTTGTTTTGAAACTCATATGAGTAGTAAAAGCAACAACATGTTAACATTTTGTTCTTGCACATGAAATTCAACATTTATTATGTTGTTATTATGTTCAATAAATGTTGATTTTATTGTTGTTATTATTTCTTATTCATAATTAACTAAATATATTTATGTATTTATATATAATCTTTAGAGCATATAAGCTCACTTGTTATTTATTTAATTTCATGCTTTGCAATTTATTTATTTCATACTATTTTAAGACTAGTCTTTTTAGTCTTAGACTTGTCCATATCAAGTCAAAACAATATTTTCTTATTTTCTTTATTCTTTTGGGACAAGTCTATTTTTAGTTCTAGGATACCTTGATGAAGTCCTGGGATGCCTTGATGAAGCTAAGGCTCCCAATACTTGACCGAGACACCTTGATGAAGCTAAGGTTCCTAATACTTGATATTTTTATTATTTTGCTTATTATTATTTGTTTCTAGTATTTTCTCATATCCTTATTATTTTACATGCTCATAATACTTGCACATACATAATGATATTGTCTCGACTAAATTTAAAAATAGAATTTTATTTTATTAGAGGAACTTAAAACTAAATTTTCTATTATGTGACTTGTCATTAAATAATGGAGTTATTATCAACAACATAGAAATAAGATAATACAAGTTTTGTCAAAGTTTTCTCAAATAACAAAGATAGCTTTACCAAGGAAATATAAGAAATAAATACTTCTTTTTATAATATGGCACCTAAATTTTAGTAAAATAATTTGTAGTATTCAAAGTTTTCACAAAAAGCTTAAGATTAAACTCTTTTCAACTCCATAACAAAACCAAAGCAAGCTAATTTTCAAAGTTAAGATAAAAATCAATCTACAAAGTTATAAACCCACTTAGGAAAATAATGATTTTCAAGTTTCTGACGAAAGAACTTATTTTCAAAGAATACAAATATGATAAGATTAAAAACAAAGGATTTTATCAATAAAGATGATTCTTTTCAAATAAAACTTGTAGAGGAAATAAAAGACAAAGTTTTAGAAAACAAGAACTTATATTTTAAACAAGAAATATAAAAAGAAAAGACTCATTTTCTAAAACCATTCTAAATGCAAATTTATAAATAGTTATTAACAATTTAATAGACTTTTGATAACTTTGATCTTTTATCACTAGAAGTAGAATTATAAAACACCAAAGTTAAAGGAAAATTGACTTGTTTTGTAAAAAGGAATGAGGAAAATAAAATAAGAATATACTCATTTATAGTAACCTAGGAAATATAAAGTTTTCTTCAAAATACGGGAAAAGAAAAGAAATATTATTAAAATAAAAAAATTACGAAATGCCACTGGGACGAAATTAATCCCAGAAATAGGCAACACGGCATCGTCTCTTGAAGAGACGAGTCGTAAGTGCCTGACCTCGTCTCTTCAAGAGACGAGGCCGTGTCATGTTTTTTTGGCCTCGTCTCTTGAAGAGACGAGGTTGCTCCGTGTGTGACCTTGTCTCTTGAAGAGACGAGGTCATTAGTTGTTGGATAATTATTTTAGGAAGTGTAGGTGGGAAAATAATTAAAAATAACTTGTAATGTCATCAACGGGTATTGTTGTGCGATTCTAATACGGAGAAATTTTTTCTAATTATATGGATACATATATATATGTAAATTCTAGGAAAAAAATTTAATATAGTAATTAGTTGTTGGATAATTATTTTAGAAAATGTAGTTGGCAAAAAAATTAAAAAATAACTTGTTATGTCGTGAAGGGGGTATATTCGGTAATGTAGTGTTGGTTTAGCATGGAAATTTGCGGTGAAAAAAGATAATGTTTGTAGGAAATCAGAGTTCCTTAGGAAAAAAAATAGAACTTTGGAAATGTAGCATTTGGAATTATATTAAATTTTATGAGGAATGAAACTCACAAGTGTGATTTTGCGAATTTGATGCATTGAAGCTAATTTTGATGAGATGGCAGGATTGTTGAGGAAATGGATAAGGCGAAGTTCATACTGTATGATCATGGTAATATTGTACAAGAGGATGATGGTTTTTGTTATGATAAGCGGCCGGTTGCTATGGTCAGTATCAGTAAGAATTCAACATATGAGCAGATAGTGGAGATTATTTGCAATAGACTAAAGGTAAATAGGTGTACATGCGATACCCGACGCTGATCGGTCGCACGGGAGCTATCATGCGATACATGGTAAGATCACTGTCTCTGTAAGCTTTATATCTACTTGTACTGACTTATAAGCTATTCACTAATATAAATATTTGCTATTACTCGCAGGCTGATTTCATTTCTAGCGTCCCAGACATGCTCCCAGAGCTTACTGCATCCACTGCACGAGATGTCTGTCGTGTAGTGGATGAGTTTATGGGGTTGAATTTCAATGATCCAGTACCACCAGCTCCACCAGCAGCAGCAGCAACACAGGGTGACCCACAGCCTCATACGTACAGAGACGACTTCCTCCTAGAGAGAGGCATGGGCGGGGACGGGGATGGGGTAGGCCGAGCTCGGACTCCAGGTATATAGATCAGAGATGAGCCTGAGCCGTCTGACCTACCTCCATTCGATGAGCCTGGTCCTTCCCAGGTCATTCATGACGAGGCTGGCCCGTCATCCACTTCTTACGATATGGGGGACACCCCCATGCCAGACCCGTCATCCAGTGACTTCCACACTCCCCTGGCTCCACAGAAGAGGCGATCATCGCCATCTCATGATATAGGGGAGGGCCTTACACAGGTCGAGCCAGACCCTGTCCCATTCCATCAGTATAGTGCTGCTACGGGAGAGGAGCCCGCTCCAGTTACAGAGACTGGCCCATTTTCACCGCATCCTCATCATCAGCGTACCCCATTCCCGAGGATATAAGTGAGGCGGGTTAGAGGCTGAGGACGAGGGAGGAGGGACACACACAGCAGCAGTAGTGGACGATAGATAGATTTTCTTCTTTTTATTTTTTTTTTTGTATGTAGCTTCTTATTTCCTTGTATTATTCTTGAATGTATAAATCGTACTCATTTTCTCCTATACTTTTTATTAGAACAATCACTCTACATTTCATTCTATTTCATTTCCTATTATGTATTATGACTCTACGAATACTCATATTTTCATTGCACTGTGCATGATTGGGATTGGGAATGTGTGTTTCGATTGGGCTTGGAAACACTGTAGTTTGTTAGTTTTTTAGCCATGGTGGAGGATGGTTAATGGCTTCTATGGCTGTTTATATTTGTATTTGACAGGTTTTTACAGGTTTTTGATGTAAATTTTTGCTTTTTCAAGAAATATGATAGGATTTGCCTGATTTTAACCTGGCCTCGCTCTTGAAGAGACGAGGCCACTGGTTGGCCTGACCTCGTCTCTTCAAGAGACGAGGCCGTGTTGCCTATTTCTAGGATTAATTTCGTCCCAGTGGCATTTTCGTAATTTTTTTTTATTTTAATAATATTTTTTTCCTTTTCCCTCAAAGTACATGAAAAGAAATTTGTCAAGTTAAGTTTTAACACTCCAAAATGAATTGTTTTATGAAATAAATTATTGAGACACTACCATTAGAATTTGTGCATATAAAGTGAGCCTATCTATATACTAAACGGATTTATCAATCATATGTATATCTATATTTTTATCAAAGGATTTTTGAATCAAGTTGAATTGGAAAATTGTTTTGCAAAATTTAGGAATATTCGTTTTGAATATGTACCCTACGGTTTAGGAACCTAAATGACCTTATCTGACAAAAACAACCTTAGAAATGGATAGATCTTTTCGAATAGGTAGAAAACGGTATATTATATGCGAAATTTCGAGTTAAAATGAGCAAGTTATGGCCATTTTAAATTGGAATTTCATTCTATACGATTTTGACGATCATAGTGAAATAGAATTAGAAAGTTTAAATAGAATTTCTACGAAATACTTACCCTGGGTATTTCTTTTGTCTAGGTTACAAAGGATACGAGATTATCTTTCCTGAGGATTGTCACGGCTAAGAAGATTGCGAAATAGATGAGTGAGTTATTCCTCTTAATTTCGTTACTTTGTTTGTACTTGTAAAGTAGCGGCACTAGTATACTAAGAAAAGATAAAAATGGATATATATGGGAAATTTGGGGATATGTATATATGTGATTCTATGCTTATGTGTGAAATGAGAATTAAGAATATCACAACTTCAAATTGCATGTTTAAGTGTTTTGTTTACTTACTTATATGATTGCTTATTGTTTGCCAAATTGATTGATCGCCCCCTAATAAACCTTAACAAGGTTTGGTTTAAGAAAAATAAAATGCTCACGCATGGCATCCATTGAGTCATTTCTTTCGGAAGGCTTCTACTCCTATGCGTAGAGTTGGATTGGCTGTTATCGTGGTGGGTCACGGGCCATGTTCCTTCCTAGAGAATTTAAATCGCTCGGGGAATGTGACTCTAGATTCGGAACGAGCCAACCGAATGCTTTGGGTGGGAACTTGGGGACTAGCAGTAGAAGGTCGCAGATCTCATCACCAATTCCCTAACCTTTGTACGGAGGGGTAAATCCGTTCTATATATGGTTTCCGGATAACTATATATATTTGTGTAATCACGTGATTATGGCATTGTATGCATAGCATATGTATGAAAATTTAAATGAACTTGTTTGAAATCATGGTGCGAATGAAAATGAATACCTCACTAAGCTAGTTATAAGCTTATACCCCTATAGATTTTGTTGAAATAGGTATACCTGTGGCTTAAATCAAAGTACATGACATTAAGAAAATCATGGAAGGATGTTAAACTTTTATGAAGGCATTGGGAGCATAGGATAAATTTTTCTTGTAAGGTTCCTCATATGTAATGTATGCTATGTTAGGTTTGGAAATTTTAAGATGTATATTTATTTTGATTCGAAGACAATAGAGGGATATACCCCTAAGAATTATAATTTACCATATTTGTATTTTATGATAAGTATTATCTTTGCCTTATTACTTATTTATTATCGATTTTAAATTGTGCCTACTCCGATGCGTTCCCTTGGTTGTGATGTATGCCTTGTACATGATATGGAAGCCTCTGCATGACTGAGGTAGTCATTCTTAGGCTTTAATATTGTGTACGGCAGATTGCCACGTTTAGGATACCCCTTAGGGCGTGACAATATATGTGTGTGTGATTAATTAAAGATTTAAATCTAACATCAAAATCACCAAATATTTATATAATGATCGTTAAACATTCGATTGACACACACGCGCGCACGCGCACACATATTTATCACAATTTTAAAATTAATTTACTAGAAATGCAGAAATCATCAATTAGATCTTTTGATCCTCAAGCTACTACTACCAAAATTATCTATTAAAGCTTCATCCATATGATTTCGATGTTGATCTTAATTTATACTCGCCAATATTACCTATAATTTAATTGAAATAGGAATTTAACAGAAAATTAAAAGGGTATTAATATAGGTAAAAGATAGAAGAGAATTTGGGAGCTATATGCTTACCAATTTAGGTGCAATATTGATAATGAAATGAATGAGGAATTTTTGGAGACAAATTCTCTGTGGAAATTGGTGGAGTAAGAATAAGGGGGCGTGAGAATGATATAGGTTGTAATTTGTAGAAATTAGATTTAGAAAGTTTATTTAGGTAGGCTCAGTTTGGTATGTAATAATGATTTGAGGTATTCAAAAAATTTTAATAAGAAATTGAGGTATTGATATTGCTATTTCAATTAAATCCACTTACTAACCAATTATGACAGGTTATTAAATTTTTTTACCACAATTTAAATAATTTGTTTAATTTAGTTACCTAATTAAATTATTAACCTAAATTCTAATTATGGTTTATAATTATCCATTTTTTCATGACAATTTATTAGCACTTATCTAATTAAAGGACAAATAATAAGGATATTTCATGTGTTGTATAGAATTCTTTAAATCGTATATTCAATATTTAAGCAAAATTATCTTATTATATAATTAGGATCATTTTATGTAGATATGTACTTACCGTCGGATATTACATATGCATTCCTTTTTTTTTTTTTTTTGTTATATAAATTTATCATCGGACACTATGTAGATAAAATATAATTGAAGTCATTTATTAATTATTTATCAAATCAAAGCTTAATCTATGTTCATATTGTTCAACAGAATGATACCATTATCATTTTCATTAAATTTAAAATCATATTTGTTTATATATCTGTACATGATTTTAACATTCATGATATATATTTGAGTGTGATTAATTAATATTTAAATCTAACAGTGGAATCACCAAATAATTAGATAATGATTGTCAAATGTTCAATCAAAACACACGCACACATATATATTCATCACAATTTTAAAATTAATTTACTTGAAATGCAAAAATCATTAATTAGATCTTCTGATCTTCACGCTACTACTACCAAAATTATCTGTTAGAGCTTCTTCCGTATGCTTTTTGTGTTGATCTTAATTCCTATTCACCTACATTACCTATGATTTAATTGAAATAGGAATTAAAAAATAATAAAAGGGTATCGATATAGGTAAAAGATAGAAGAGAATTTGGGGATATATGCTTACCAATTATGGTGCAATAGCAATAATGGAATGAAGGGGCTTTGAATTTGGGAATTTTTAGAGATAGATTTTCTGTGGAAATTGGTGGAATAAGAAAGAGGGTGTGTAAGAATAATATAGGTTGTAATTTCTACAAATTAGATTTAGAAATTTAATTTATGTAAGCTCAGCTTGGTATGTAATAATGATTTGAGGTAATTGAAATTTAATTGAGGTATTGATATCTTTATTTCAATTAAATCCACTTACTAACTAATTGTGATAGGTTATTAAATTTTTTTACCACAATTTAAATAATTTGTTTAATTTAGTTACCTAGTTTAGTTATTAACCTAAATTCTAATTGAGGTTCAAAATTATCTATCTTTTCATGATAATTTATTAGCACTTATCTAATTAAAGGGAAAATAATAGGGATATTTTACGTGTTGTATAGAATTCTTTAAATTGTATATTCAATTTTTAAGCAAAATTATCTTATTATATAAGTAGGATCATTTTATGTGGATATGTACTTGTCGTCGAATATTACATATGCCCTTTTTTTCTAATATAAATTCATCATCGGACAATATGTAGATAAAATATAATTGAAGTCATTTTATTAATTATTTATCAATTCAAAGCTTCACCTATGTCCATATGGTTTAATAGGACAATACCATTATCAATTTCATTAAATTTAAAATCATATTTGTATATGTATCTATACGTGGTTTAACATTCATGATATGTGTGTGTGTGTGTGACTAATTAATATTTAAATTAAACATCAGAATCACCAAATAATTAGATAATGATTGTCAAACATTCAATCAACACACACACACAATTTACTAGAAATGAAAAATCATCAATTACATCTTCTGATCTTCAAGCTACTACTACCAAAATTATCTCTTAGAGCTTCTTCCATATGATATTGATGTTGATCTTAATTACCTATAATTTAATTGAATTAGGAATTTTAAAAAATAAAAAAGGTATTGATATAGGTAAAAGATAAAAGAGAATTTTTTTTTTTTTTTTTGGTTGGGGGAGAGGATAGATGCTTACCAATTTAGGTGCAATATTTGCAATGGAATGAATGAAAATTGAATTTAGGAATTTTTAGAGACATATTCTCTATGGAAATTGGTGGAGCAAGAAAGAGGGGGTGTAAGAATGATATAGGTCGTAATTTCTAGAAACTAGATTTTGAAATTTAATTTAGGTAAGCTCAGTTTAGTATGTGGTAATGATTCAAGATATTTGCAAATTCTTAATAGGAAATTATGTGTCACGCCCCGTAGGGTATCCTAAACGTAACAGCCCGCTACATACTAAATAAGACTCTCGAGTTCCCTACCCGAGCCCTTCGGGAGTCTTAAGTAGATGTAAAGCGTTCCTTTACGACAATAGAATACTTCAACAAATGGAGTTAAACAGTTTAATGTGGCATTCATTAGCCATAGATAATAAATCAAAACACATAATTATGGTTTACAAAATCTAAGGGGCATTCCCCCGCAAAAATAATATCAAGTCCATTACAGTCATCCAGAGTCCTTAGTTTCCAACGGAAGTCTATACAAAAGAAATGAAGTAAACTTCTATGGGAAACTCCTATCTCCGGTACCTATGCGGTGGCTTGCCTCGGTCTAAGCCATATAAACTCGTGCTGCAATAGATAAAAACTATGGGGGCATAAGCTAACTAGCTTAGTGAGTAATAACTTCCATAACACAATTATGTACAATTCATTCAAACAAGTGATTATTCAAGCAAGTGTATGCATCAAACAAATGAGTTCAACAAACATATGACTAACCGGAAATCATATGTGGATGGACTTGCGCCCTCCATCCCGGGTTAGCAGATTAACGAATCCTGCGGTACGACGCCGTTTAAGCTCACGGTCAACTAACAATATTTCGTTTTATGGATCACGATTAACTAACAAATTCGTTTTATGGATCATGATTAACCAACAAATTCGTTTTATGGATCACGATTAACCAACATATTCGTTTTATGGATCACGAAAAACCAACCAATGCGAATGCTCTAACCCCATCGTGATATGAATGAATCCAATTTACAATTGATGTCGAATATACATTAGTTCAATTCTTTTAGGTGACCATCAAGTATTCATAGACATTCAATATAAGATACTAGCTAATCAGTCAATAGCTTAACACCCGGTTTCGATATTCCTTAAGTTCCATTCCACACATCAGCAGTAGACAACATATATAATTCCCATATACCCCATCATGCATATTCGATTTCTTTTTATCTTTGCCTACACCACTAGTGACACTACATTACAATCACATTCATTGATTGAGAGTGAAAGTAAAACTCACTCGGCCATTGGACGCCGATCTCTCTAGTAGTAGTAATCGGGCGGTAAGGTGTCGTCCTGCTCAGGATCACCTACCAAGTAAAAATAATCCTAATGAGATTCTCATCATGTAGCTAATCCAAACTATGCATCTAGACTAGATGAATCCAGAATTCTCGCTATTTGCGGAAGTTCCGACTTAAAACGGCCATAACTTGGTCATTTTAACTCGGAATTTTGCAAATTTTATATCGATCTCTATCTACTTCAAAAGATCTATCTATTTCTAATATTAAATTCAAGTTTTGAAAATAGTAAGGCCATGGAACAGTGGGATCAGTTCTGTTCTGCCCCTTTCTCAATTCCGAAAAATTGTCTCGCTTTTGATAAAAATGTTCCTAGTTAATGATTTATAGATGATTGGTATGGAAATGAATTCCTAGCATGAATGCCATGTAATGAACTCAATATATGCATGGTCATGATGATTTTGTGATAATACACTCTTATGAACTCCTAAGTGTTAGAAAATTCCATAAATGTTACTTCTAAGAAACCATTCTTCCACTTTACACTCCTTAGGGTTTCTTTGATTTTTAATCTTGTAATTCACTTGTTATCTAAATAAAAATGAGTTCCTAAAGTCTATATTAATCATGGCCTTCATTCATGCATAAAAATTCCCATTTTTCATTTAGTAAACATGTCTTTAAACAAGCTTCTTGTAAAAATCCGAATTTTGAAATTTCATTTTCTTGCATTTTTCTTATGGAAAACTTGTCTAATGAATTAAAAAGTGAAGCTCCAATATATATATTATCTAAGGACTTCATTTAGCTTATAAAACATCCAATTTAGACTTAGATACTAAGTGTTCTTGTAGGCATGAACCTAAGTTACGAATTTAACTATTAATCAACATATCAATATTTTTCATCCTAACTTTACTCCTTGTTTTTACATTCTTATCATGCCTAACTCATCCATGCTTATGAAAATCATTCCTTCAATATACCTATTATACATACCCTTCATTTTTCTTGCAAAACATGAGTTCAAAAGTGATTTTGGTGGTTTTTAAAGTAGGGTTTCAATTTCATCCGAATTTCCAACATTTCATATTTGACAAAACCTTTCCTTTTTCAATGTTCTTGCCTTCTATATACGAATGATACCATTATCATTTTCATTAAATTTAAAATCATATTTGTTTATATACTGTACATGATTTTAACATTCATGATATATATTTGAGTGTGATTAATTAATATTTAAATCTAACAGTGGAATCACCAAATAATTAGATAATGATTGTCAAATGTTCAATCAAAACACACGCACACATATATATTCATCACAATTTTAAAATTAATTTACTTGAAATGCAAAAATCATTAATTAGATCTTCTGATCTTCACGCTACTACTACCAAAATTATCTGTTAGAGCTTCTTCCGTATGCTTTTTGTGTTGATCTTAATTCCTATTCACCTACATTACCTATGATTTAATTGAAATAGGAATTAAAAAATAAAAAAGGGTATCGATATGGTAAAAGATATAGAGAGAATTTGGGGATATATGCTTACCAATTATGGTGCAATAGCAATAATGGAATGAAGGGGCTTTGAATTTGGGAATTTTTAGAGATAGATTTTCGTGGAAATGGTGGAATAAGAAAGAGGGTGTGTAAGAATAATATAGGTTGTAATTTCTACAAATTAGATTTAGAAATTTAATTTATGTAAGCTCAGCTTGGTATGTAATAATGATTTGAGGTAATTGAAATTTAATTGAGGTATTGATATCTTTATTTCAATTAAATCCACTTACTAACTAATTGTGATAGGTTATTAAATTTTTTTACCACAATTTAAATAATTTGTTTAATTTAGTTACCTAGTTTAGTTATTAACCTAAATTCTAATTGAGGTTCAAAATTATCTATCTTTTCATGATAATTTATTAGCACTTATCTAATTAAAGGGAAAATAATAGGGATATTTTACGTGTTGTATAGAATTCTTTAAATTGTATATTCAATTTTTAAGCAAAATTATCTTATTATATAAGTAGGATCATTTTATGTGGATATGTACTTGTCGTCGAATATTACATATGCATCCTTTTTTTCTATTATATAAATTCATCATCGGACAATATGTAGATAAAATATAATTGAAGTCATTTTATTAATTATTTATCAATTCAAAGCTTCACCTATGTCCATATGGTTTAATAGGACAATACCATTATCAATTTCATTAAATTTAAAATCATATTTGTATATGTATCTATACGTGGTTTAACATTCATGATATGTGTGTGTGTGGTGACTAATTAATATTTAAATTAAACATCAGAATCACCAAATAATTAGATAATGATTGTCAAACATTCAATCAACACACACACACAATTTACTAGAA